>VDFB02132709.1:0-28046 GCA_007258455.2 Sequoia sempervirens | reverse complement strand
AGTCCAACTGCTCTTGCCACCCTTATGAGTGCCTCAATGCACTCTTAATCTATCTAGTCTCTTTCTACCTAAACCATAGAAAGCTCTCCCTATAGTCTTGAGACCTCTACTCATAGGGAATTCTCCATTCTATTGTTAGTCAAACCTCTAAATTCTTAAAGTGTTGAAAGCTTTGCTAAAAATTAGTCAAAATGACTGGTGGAACTCTCGTATGTCATGCCTAATCTTGCTACTGACTTAAAGAGGTCTACATGTTGCCCCACAAAAGGTGGGGTCATGTGCTCTAAGAGTGTATCATCCTCTACATGCAATGGAGCTATTATCTAAGTGGTTACTCATTGGTAGAGTTCATGCCACTCTCTTGTGGACCCTACAAGATAAAAATCATGAAAGGTATTAGTACACATCATCATAAATATAAAGCATATACATAAAGATGAAAACATAATAAAATCACAAATATCACATCATCACCTGGACCTCCAATTTTCCAGTTAGGTATGACCATGTAGCAACGGTCCCCTCTTGTGGTGGAAGTGTGGATGCCCTACTACCACTAGCCTCCCCATGCTCGTGAATGTGGATCTTATCTATGGCTACTACAGATTATCTAGTGACCTATATACAATGGGCATCTATCCTATCGAGGACAACTCAATCCTCCTGTGTCTTAGTATCCTTACTAATAAACTGGGTTTCCTTGTCCTCCTCATCTGGAAATATGTCAGGGATTTTATTATCCTCATTTGTATCACTATCAACCTGCTCATCATCCTTTTCATCTCTACTCCTAGGAATAGGTCTTGCATGACTTATAGGGTGATGTATTAGAACTTAGACATGGGATGGTCATTCTCCAACCCACCACTGGTCATAGGCTGGTGTGGTGCCTACATCATCAGTATCAAAGACTATGGGAATATCATGGTCATCATCCTCTGAATTAGTAATGTACACAAAATAAAATAGTAAGACAATGACTGTCTATAGGTCTAGGGGCACTTTGTGTTGATTGTAGAAACCTGGGTTGAGCTTGTGGTGGAGCCTGTATCTGTTTGAACTGGTGAATGATACAATTATAATAGAAAGGTATCATTATATGGTCATGTCACCCTAAAACAAATCGGTCCTGCTAAAGCTTGATAAGCTTATCTCTCTCATCTTCCCACTATAGTATCCTAAGATATGGTCTCCATGAGATATCACCCTCCTCCAATTGATCAAATCTAAAGCATTAGTGAAGCAAGTCTCCCTCCAGCAATACCCACCTCAATGGATAACTGTAGGCCCATGCATAGCCTATAGCCACTATGGTAGAATAACCTATAGGTATAGTGCACATTTTATGCTTGAAACACCACACTTGTAAGAGTGTATAGTGCACTATACTGTCAAGCTCCTGGTAGAAAAATCACCTAAGATCATAATACAAATGGGACAACATACTGTGACCCTAGGTGTAAATGGTCTGATGTTGTTCCATGTTATGAATAATCTGAACTAGCCCTCCATCTAGGTAGGCCCCTCATCCTTCTTGAATGAGTGTGGCCACTATGGTAAAATGCATAATCTGCTAGATCAATCATTTTTTAGTGTGTAGTAGCCATCTTAGCTCAATGCAGGGCTGATGATCAACTCTCAGATGGGGTTCCCTAGAAAATTTAGAATATATCATCCCACATCTACTCATGTGTACACTCATCCATTGAGTGATAGTCTCACCTTAGATGGGTAACCATAGAATGCAGTGTATGGCCTCTAATGTAACTATCATCTTGTGAGTAGGTAGATGAAAGGTGCACGTGTTCGCATCCCACCTCTTTACTATGGCTAGTAGCATTGCATCATGGTACCTCATCAGTGGCATGGTGTAAACCAAAAATAATCTCATATCCTATAGGATACTCATATCCTCCTTTGATATCCATGTGATAAGGTCTTGAAGGAAACACAAATATTTCCCTCTAAGATGTCGGTGAGCTTGGGGAGGGATCTAAATAATAAAATAAACTAAGTAAATCCTAAATATAAACATTAAATAATTAGAAAAAGTACAACAAAGTTGTTCTAGGACACTTTATGACCAATTTGGACACTTATAGCATTTTGGACGGGGGCTCTTGGACACTTTAGAAAAATTTGGACACTTTGCACCAAAGTGGGACACTTTACGCCAAGGTGGGAAACTTTGCGCCAAGGTGGGAAACTTTGCGCCAAGGTGGGAAACTTTGCGCCAAGGTGGGACACTTTGTACCAACAATGGACACTTTGCGACAAAGATGGAGGCTTTATGACTATCTTTTCTAGGGTCCTAATAATACTAAAAATAGATGAAAAAATTACTATAAATGCATTAAAAAAAGAAAAAGCAGCAAAATCCACTCACCATAGGTTGGATCATGTTTCATGCCACCTCATCACACAACATGTCAATTCTAGGAGGCCTATAGGTTTGTCGGCTTGGCATCCTAGATCACTCTACACCAAGGTAAACTACAAAGAGGTAAATGTTAAAATGAGATAAAAATGTCATTTTCATTCATATATGCCTAGTCTTATTATGAAATTTATAGATTTCACTTTAGGTATATTTCATTTAAATCTAAATATTTGGGGCTAGATAACTCTATTTTCAATGTTGTTTGTTGCATTAGATTTGTAATTATGCTCATGATCTCATCAACTATCTATTACTATGTGGTATGGTATGTGGAAATACCCTATGATAAGACTTACATAATTCAATGCGGTTTCATGGCTATCGTAATTCCACCTCTATAAAACAATAGGAATCAGGGGGCATAGATCTACCCTCAAATTCAATTCTTTGTAGAAGTTTGATAAGAATATTTTTAAATGACTAACAAATCTGTGTTATAGGATGTGGTTCCTAACATTGTGGTTTTTGGAGATAACTATAGTGGGGGCTTCATTCTCCCTAATAAGTCCATATGAGTATCCTTTTATAAAGTATGTTAGACTTCCTTTAGCTTGCATATGCACATAGTGTTATATTGTTGCTAAAGGTGGAGCTAAATTTAGTGTAGAAAATTGTACTCCTTTCTAGGAGAAAGTACAATCACACTTATTTGGACCTATTTGGGTGACCTTTTTCATTAATGTATTTCTAAATCCAACTAGTAGGCCCCTAAGACCCCTTTATCATGTATCCCAAGGCCTATTTTACTTAGATTTATTTAATTCTCGACACCTCAACCCATATTGAATAAATGTTATGGATCAAATTAATGCCCTGATATTTAAGGATTCCTAAAGTTTTAGGTCAGGAACCATTCGCCCATGGGTGAATCGATCCTCATTAAGTGCCTTCGAATCAACTTCTGATATGTTTTTTTATAGCATTTCAATCTCTCAAATTCAAATTTCACATGTCAACTTTTTGGATTTGATAATTGGAAAATTAGATAGGAAGCATAGAAAACTAAGTCTCACATTCATTTTACACTAGAAAGGCAAGTAGAAGAGGAGAGAAAGTCACATGAGATCAATCCTTCATATTCAAGAGTAAGGAGAAGCATTCAAAAGTGAAGTCTTGGAGCAACATTTGAGTTGCTTTTGTAGGTCTTCATGCTCCTTCTTTTATCAAGATCAAGCATTGCCAAAGGATTCATGACAGTTTCCTATAGAGGATCATGATGGATCTATGTTTTGGCAGATGCACAAGAATTTCAACCAAGCCTAATGAATTGTTTCCTAAGTGATTTCTTCTTCTATTATCTCTCTACTTTTAGCCTAAGGAAGGATGTGTGGACACTCAAAAAGTAACCCTTCTAATTTTTCTATCTCGTTTGGGCCCTCCTTGTGATTTTGGATTAACTTTACTTTGATTTAGTGTTGTAATGTGGAAAACACATTCACCTTAGGTATTGGGCCCTTGTGAACTAAAAAATAACTCAAGTGGTACCTTACTTAAGTGTTGTAAAGTGTTGTAACACACTTTGACTCTTTTCTAGGGTCCTGTTAATGTATTTCACCTAAATAACCCATTTTTCATCATTTACCAAGCCTTATTTCAAAGTGTTGTAAAGTTTTCTAACAAACTTTCACACTTTTCTAGGCTTGTCATTAATAATTAGACCTTCTTATGCTTTTAATTGGCCCTATTTTACATTTACAAGCCTTACTTATGGGTATTTTTGAGAATAAACCCGATAAACATTATTAAAAACACTTTAAGTCCCAAAAACCACTTCAAATTTCTAAGGTGGGAACCATTCAAAATTTTGGGCGAGTGAGTCCCCTTAGGTGGGACCCATTCACCTAGAGTGGCGAATGAGTCCCCTTTGGCACAAAATTCAAAATTAATTCAAATTTCTGGCCAATTTTTATTTTCAAAGATCTAAGGTTGGCCTATGATGTATTTGCAGGAATTATTGCATAATTTTGTATAAATATAAGGTTCTTTCACTCATCCCCCCAATTAATCCAATAAGCAATCAAGTGATCTAGCATTCAAGCATTTTTCTTACAAGAGCATTTGAGCACTTTGGAGCCATTACTTGCATGTTTGCAACATTTTACTTCAAGGGTTTGGTAAATTATAACATTTCTTTTGTTCATTCATCATTCTCTTTTAATATTTCATTTCATTTCAAGTGTTTAATTACCAACTCAGGGTTTGACGAAGGTAAACCCCTATTCACTAACCCCATAACAATTTTTCCATCTCTTTGCATGTGGTTTGTAGGTCTAGGTTGCTGATTTATCAAAAAGAAAGATTGGAAAAGTTTCCATCAAGTTTTAAAAGTCATTCAAAGTTGTCAAAGCCCGAAGAGAATCTTGGAGAACACATAGAGGTTGAATTTGATAGTTTTAGATCCAAATCTAGATCAGGAGTAGAAGAATAGACTGAGAGCTACAAATTCAAAATTTGAATTTCCAAAAATTTGGAAGTGGATTAATTCACCACTAGTGGTGAATAAGTCCCACTATATGAGTTTGACAGAGAGTTTTGAATATCTAAGTACCCATTTTTCTGAAAACTATTATGACATTGTTCACTCGAAGTAGGACTAAGTCGCCTAGCTTGGCATATGAGTTGTAATTGGCATCAATAGTAAAATTTTCATATTTTCAAAGTTTTTTCTAGTCTTCAACACATTTATAGGTGCACACTTTCTATTTAATAGCTTTCTATTTCATTTTATTTGGATTTCTAAGTCATTTTCTAGGCCATTTTGTATCACACTGTATTTCCAAACATCTTACATTTTCCATCTTTGCACTTGGTGGTGAATTGACTTCTTGTTTTCATTCACTCCCAAGGATATCTTTGTGGACAATGATTTTGGATTTCCCACACAATGCTTTGCTGCTTCTAGGGTTTCTCACCTGAAAGGAGAAAGGGGGATTGGATGGGGTCTAAAATGCAAATTTCAACACTCAAAGTTAATGTGAATAAGATTTATTATGCCTAGTTATGATGTAATAATGCACTGATCTAAAAATAAGATGATTTAATGATGCTAAACCTAAGAAATGCAAGGCTTTGGAAAACACAGTGTGATATGCAGAAATAAGAAACAAATGCAATAAGTGACAAAATAAAGATGCAAGACAAAAACCATGCACCTAAAAACTGATGAAGATCTGATTGGGGATTGTAGAGTGTAAGAAGTAGAAGGGGGAAAACGATTTAAACTATGCATCTACGCTTCTAAATAAGATATTGCATCTAAAACTTAATGAATTTAAACTAATTTAAACTAAGAAGCTTCATAAATCTATCCTATTGCTCTCTAACTCTAAAGATTTCTCCAATTTACTTAGCTCTCAGATTTGTAAGCTAATTAAACTATTAAAATGACACTTAGAGAATGAGAAATGAACTATTCTACTCTAATATGATTTAAATATGCAATTCTATTGTAATGGCAGCCATGACTGCAAATGCTGGATGCTTGATTGCTGCTTGATGGATGCTGGATGAATGCTTGAATGCTGGATGGTTTGGATGCTTGAATCCTTTGGAAACCTACAGAGTAAGATTGCATAAGTTGGGATCTTTTTCTTGTAGCCCAAGAGCTGTATTTATAGCTTCAATTAAATACAACCTGCACGAAACCTGATGAGGGGTTTGATTCTCCGAGAACCAGCATGGGATGAAGAAGGACGATCATGGAGAATGAAGCCCCATGAAAACACTAGGCAAGATAAGAGGGAAGGTGGGTGGAAAGTTGTTGAGAGAATTTCTTGCAGGTTTGTCCCTGAAGCTTTTCCCGTGAATGGCAGTGCCATTAATTTGAATTTTGAAAAAATAATTTTATTGGTGAGTGAATAGTGCATAATTTTATGCATAAATTTAAATATTTTAATTTATTTTCTTAAATTTAGCAAAAGTTGAGGACAATAATTTAATAAATCAAACTATAGGGTTTGTTTTATTAAATTAAAAGGAGAATGATAATTAAATAAAAGATTTTTAGCAATCTTTATTTAATTAAGAAGAAATGTGATTTTAAATAACACAAATTATTTAAATTGTGTATTTAATTTTAAGATAAAAGTAATAATGATAATAATTAAATAAAACAAAGTTTTTAATTTTGTTTATTTAATTAGGAGAGAAAAATAGAAGAATTAATAAATGAACTTAATATAAATAAATATTTGTATTTATTTATTAAGTAGAAGAATTTAAGATTAATTAATCAAATAAGTCGTATTCAATCAATTAGATTTTCCAGACCATTTTTAGGTGTCTACATTTTGCCCCTCTTTGAAGTGATGTGTTTACGCATTGCTTCAAAGAATGATTTTGCCTCAACTGCCAGTATTGACGAAAAGTTTTAAAGCATGCCCCAGACTTGCCCCAGATGTTGAATTTCGAAATGATAGCGATATATGCCCCCTAAGGAGATAAATTGATGAATTTTGAATTTTTATGATTTTTCAAAAAAAAATTGAATTTTTATGATGATTTGATGATGAATTGGTGAAGAAACAATTTATCTCCTGATAAAGAAATATTGATCCCTCCATTTGATTATGATGATGATTGATGATCATGTCAGCTAATTGTTGATCCTGATAGATTAGAAGATTATTGATCTCATGATACGTGAGATTCAATGATAGATTGATTGATAATTGACCTCATGATAGGTGAGGATCAATGATAGATTGATGATTGATTAACCTCATGATAGGTGAAGTTAATGATAGATTGATGATCACAAGATTCGAACAAAGCTGATTAGATTTGCTTGATTTGATAAGATTGTTGATTTGTGATTTGACTTCACTAATTGATTGATATGCCCCAGTATAAGATCGATTAATGTACTGGGACTTGATGATGCAAAATGATGAATAGAATAGGGGATGGGATGAGGAAGAGATAATGAAAGGAGAAGATGAAAAGTAAGTAAGCACAAATGGATTCAAGGATAAACGTGATGTTTCCCCGGTCAAGTTGCAAGCCAAGATTGATTGATGATGATGATAAGAGTGTTGTTGATGAGGGAAGGATACATCCTGAAACAACACAAAATGATAGGGAAGGATACATCCCAATGATGATGATGATGATGATGATGATTGGATAAAGGCTTGTAACAAGGTTGGGAAGAAAACCAAGGATGTGATTAAATGATTTGTGCCAGAATTAATAGATTAAGATTGGATGGAATTTGAGATGACTGAAATGAAAGAAAATGATTCAGAAAGAGATGATATCCTAAGAAATATTGAAGAGATAGTGATATGATGAGGAGAGGGCATACATGTAGCTTTTGAGATTGAAAATGATAGCTTTGAAACAATCTATAAATGCATATGCAAGACTAATATGGATGCAATCTATTTTAACCATGCAATTCTAAGTGTCATTTCAACAATCTTTCTATTTTGCTTTGTATCATCACTGAGCTTTTAAAATGTTGAAAGAAAATACAAGCATCAATGATATGAGATAGACCAATGATGACCTGAGTATTTCTTTCATGATATTTGATATTGCAAGTGAACACAAGCATCAAGGTATAAGATAGACCAATGATGACCTGAGCATTTCTTGTGTAAACAAACAAGAATTAATCATTTTCTTAAGTGAATTGTAATGTCATCCATGATACTTGGTAGAGCACTTCCCGCGACAATTCACAAAATAATAATGACTAACTCACAAACAACAAACAAAGAAAAGGTATCATTCTCCTTCCTTGCTTCTCTAGTTCAATACATCATCGAAAGTACCCAAAGAAATGATATAAATGAGAAAACAAAAAGCAATAACTAAATTCTACTTAATGTATTTTCAAATCAATATTCATTAGATCATCGAGTGTTGAAATGTGTGTGTCGACGCTGGTACATGATATTCTCCTCGCAATTTTGACCAAATGATGTAACCTAAAGACCTATCCTAGGCCTCCTGGACCGACCATCAAAGACAGTCTACCTACGCTATACACGCGAGACCAATGAGTTCGAACACACAAACCTAATTTCGAATCAGACTCCTGGCCTTTGTGTTTTCGATTTTCCATGTTTTTGGATTTGGATTTTCTGATGTTTTTGGATTTTGGATTTTCTGATGTTTTTGGATTTTGGATTTTCTGATGTTTTTGGATTTTGGATTTTCTGATTTTTTTGGATTTTGGATTTTCTGATTTTTTTGGATTTTGGTGGATTGCCACTTGATGTTGTCATGTTTGACTGCCTTTCCATGTAAGCTGAAAGTCTACTTGTACCAGATAACACTAGGATGTTGCCCCCAAGCCAGGGTAAAGCATGGTATCTCCGCTATGATATGTATAGTGATAATGATTATCCCAAATGATAGATGGAAATGATATGAAAGGAAACAATCGTAACAACACTGTACCCAGTAGATAGAGGAGTTTGGTGAAAATCACAAGTAACGCCTATTTGCCAAGTTTTCATCACTTGTTTTTATTGTGTCCTCTTTCCTTTTCTTTTGCATTTTTTTTTTAATTTTTTTAAATTTTATTTTTCTCTTTTCTGTCATCATGACACCTGTTTTCCAGGTTTTCATCAAGACAACTTTATTGACCGTGCACTAGATATCCTTAAGTGTAGAATCGCCTAAGATGAATGATGTTCATGGGTTCCTCCAACATGTCTCCTTCTGGTGTAGACAGTCGGTATGCTCCTGATCCATAGAATGATATGATGACATAAGGTCCTATCCAGTTAGGTTCAAACTTTCCCTTCTTTTCTCTGTCTGCTTGATTTCTAGGGTTTTCCCGTAGGACCAAGTCTTCGATCTGGAAGACTCTAGGCTTAACCCTATGATTATAGTTCCTAGACATTCTTTGTTGATAGGCTGTCAAATGATTGACAGCTTGTTGTCGATGTTCATCTAGTAGCTCTAATTCTTGAAGTCTAGAGATCCTATAATCTTCATCTGAAATGAGTCCCTTCAGTGAAACTCGAAGGGATGGAATTTCTACCTCTAAATAGGTAATATTGCTCTATCCATAAAACAACAAAGATGAGTAGCCCCGTTGTTCTACCGCTAGTCCTATAAGCCAAAATGTTATGGTTAAGTCAACGCAAGCACCCATGTCCCACTTCATTTACGTTTCTTGGAGAATCTTTAGGGATTGCTTCCTTGCCTGAAGCTTCTTCATCCATTACCTGAGGGTAATATGGGGTTGAAAAGCGATGTTGGATGTGGAACTTTTCACACAGCTCTTGGATGTCTTGGTTTTTGAAAGGCCTGCCATTATTTGTAATGATTGACTGGGGTATCCCATATCTACAAATGAGATAATTAAGTATGAAAGATGATATTTTCTTTCTAGTGATTTTGGTTAAGGGAACCGCCTCCACCCATTTTGTAAAATATTCGATTGCTGTGATAATGAACTTGTGTCCATTAGATGAAGATGGGTGAATTTTCCCTACCAGGTCTAATCCCCACTGATAGAAAGGCCATGTAGTTGCAAATGGATGTAGCTCCTGTGCTGGTGCATGTATAAGATTGCCATGGATCTGGCATTTTGAACATCTTTTGACAAACTGATAAGATTCTTGCTCCATGTGTGGCCAGTAATACCCCAAACGAAGGAGTTTCTTAGCTAAAGATAATCCACTTGAATGTGTACCACAAATTCCTTCATGGACCTCATATAAAGTGGAAGCGGATTCGTCATGTTCTAAACAATGTAAAAGAGTACCATCTAGGCCTCAACGGTAAAGGGTGTCAGCAATAATGGTATGTTTGGCGGATTGGCATATGAAGTTGCGCTTTTGGTTGCGAGAAAGATCTGGTGGTAAGATATTATCTTTCAGGTAAGTATAAATGTCTCCATAAATGGAAGATTGGGCACTATCCAAAAGGCTTATAGTTTGGGATTTGGGATTTGCGTATGCAGGATTTGATACTTGTTCTACAATAAATCGATAACGATCTTGCATTTCAGGCATTTGTAGAAGAGATGCTATTGTGGCCATGGCGTCTGCTGCTTTGTTCTCTAATCTTGGTATCTGCTCAAATTTGATTTCTATGAAGTATTTTCGTAGGTCATCCACCAGCCTCTTGTATAAAATCAGTGTGTCATCCTTAGTTTGGTAATCATTGTTGACTTGGTAGATGATTAACTGGGAGTCTCCATACACCTGTAGTTCTGTGATTTTCCATTCAATAGCCACTTTAATTCCAAGGATCAAATCTTCATATTCTGCCATATTGTTAGTGCAACAGAAGGTAAGCCTGTATGATCGCAGGATTGTGTGCCCAAGAGGTGTGACAAATAGAATTCCTGCTCCTGATCCATGTTGTGTGTAGGATCCATCGAAGTAGAGTTGCCATGGTTGTGTTGTAATGTTGAGGATATCTGCATTGGGAAATTCCATAGTCATAGGATGACTGTCTAATAATGGAGCTTCTGCTAATTGATCGGCGATGACTTGTCCTTTGATAGCTCGCCTTTCAACATACTAAATATCAAACTCACTGAGGAGCATGACCCACTTTGCCAATCTTCCTGTTAAAGCTGCTTTGCTCAGTAAATACTTGAGAGGATCAATTTTTGCAACAAGCTTGATAGTGTGAGTGAGCATATAATGTCACAATTTTTCTGTTGCAAATACTATTGCTAAGCATGATTTTTCAATGAAGGTGTAGTTTACTTCATGTCCATTGAGTGTCCTACTGATATAGTATATTGCCTGTTCCTTTCCTTCTTTATCCTCTTGTGCTAGCAAGGATCCTAAAGAAATATCCATTGTTGCGATATATAGCAACAATGGCTTGTCTTCACTGGGTGGTACCAAGATTGGTGGTGTCATCAGATAATGCTTGATTTGATTGAAAGTACTCTCACACTGTTCATCCCATTTAAAAGGCACATTTTTATGCAAAAGATGGTTGAATGGATGACACCGATTTGCTAGTTGAGAGATGAATCTTCTAATGGACTGTAGTCGGCCTTGTAGAGATCTTAATGTACTGATATTCTTAGGAGGTAGCATTTCTATGATGGCTTTGACTTTTGCTGGATCTACTTCAATTCCGTTTGTAGAAACTATGTATCCTAGGAGTTTTGCTGATGTTACTCCAAAGGCACATTTCTTAGGATTCAATCTGACTTTGAATCTTTCCAACCTGTCAAATATTTTGGCCAATATCTCTAGATGTCCTTCCCTGGTGTAAGACTTGGCTAAGATGTCGTCCACATAGTCCTCCATGAAGGTGTGCATCATGTCATGGAAGATTGTTGTCATGGTATGTAGCTCCTGCATTCTTTAACCCAAAAGGCATGACATTCCAGCAAAAGGTGCCCCATGGACATGTAAATGCTATCTTCTCTTGGTCTTCAGGAGCTATCTTGATTTGATTATATCCTGAAAATCCATCCATGAGTGATAGCATTTGATGACCGACTGTGAGATCTACAATCATGTCTATGTTTGGTAAAGGAAAATCATCCTTTGGACATGCCTTATTTAAATGCCAGAAATTAGTACATATTCTAATGGTGTTATTTGGCTTTGAAATAGGTACAATGTTGGATATCCATTTTGCATAATCAATAGATCTGATGAATCCAGCATCTAGTAGTTTCTTCAAATCATTTTTTACTAATAATGCGACATGTGGATGCATTTTTCTCAACTTCTGTTTTACTGGTTTAGTGCCAGCTGGTAAGGATAAGTGATGCATAATGAGATCTGTGTCCAAGCCTGGCATGTCAGAGTATGACCAAGAAAAATTGATGCATCATTCTTCAAAAAATTTGATAAAATCTAGCTTTTCTATATCTGTCATGGATGCGGCCAGGTGTAGGATTCTTGCTTTCTCTGCTGTGCCAATATTAATAGACTATGTGGGTTCTATCAATACTGATGATCTTTCATGGTAATGTTGCGGGAGGATGTCAAACCTTCCATCCTTTGGTGCCTCAATGAGGTTTTCACCATCGGATGCGTTCTTTGTTTTTACTATTTTAGGATCAAATACTGCCATAGAATGGTTTTCACCATCAGATCCATTTTTTTCTTTCATATTTTTGCAACTGGAAGGCTTGACATCCTCCTGCCTAAAAGCATCGTTAAAAGAAGTATTGGTAGAACAAGTATCGGATTCCTCATAGAAAAGGTAGTTGATAATGGCAGAATCATTGTCAAAAACAGGGAGGTCAATAGGGTGTTGGGGTTCCCATTCGATAAGCTCGGGATGTAGTAAAGGCAACGAATCATTAGATGGGTTGAGGTCAGCGATTGTGAAAGCTCAGACAGAAATGTCGTCTAGGTTGTTTGTGGTTATGTCGAGGCCTACAAAGGTATTTTCTTCCACATCATTTATCTCAATCAATGTCCGTTCATCTTCACTTGAGTCATCAAAATTTTGTGTTTCATAGACAATAGGATTAAAGCTTGAGCTTTGACCTTCCTCGTGTTTGGGGGTATACTTTTTGATAATGTCAATCTGAATATCTTCATAGGAAACATCTGATAAGTTGTCCCACTCATACTCATTTGAATCCATTTCAGAGTTATCTCTTATTTGAAGAATACGCTCCACAGTTTTATTGGTGATTTTTGCTCTTTCTTTTTCTATGTATCCCAGTCCAGTTTTGCCATTCTGCTGAATTGTAAAGACTTGGATTGGTTCTATCACACTTTGTTTTCCTCGATCAAGAGATCCTTGTTCTGCTACATATCCTAGTCCTGTTTTATCCTTATGTTGGAGCGTAAGAGGCTGGATTGGTTCTGTTATGCCTTGTTTCCTTAACCCGAGGGGTCCCTATCCTAAATATCCCATCTTCTCCAGAATAGTTTTTCCTTTTCCATATTGATTTGTCTCTATGATGTTACTTGTAGAAGTAGAGGTCTCCCCATCCTTATAAAGCCAATTTAGTATGGCCTTATCTTCTGATTCTTCATCTAAGCTCCTAGCTTTTATAAATCTGCCATCTAATGCTGTTGTAGATTGTTCTGAAGTGTGGGTGTTTGTAGATGGCTGTCCATATGTTTGTAAGGAGGGTAAAATTTGTGATAGATGAAATGAGTGTCCAACACCATATTCACTTATTCCTTTGTCACTTATCTATACTTCCTTGGTGAATTGATGTGAGAGTGGAGCCAATTGTTCTTCAACATTTGAAGGGTTAGATTGTGCCACCCTTATCTCTTGTGATTTTTGTTGTTTTGGAAGCCACTTTGAAATGAAGCTCTATTGTTGCTCACTATCTGATGTGCCAACTTCTCTATTGTTAGGTATGAATGTATCCTGAGATGTCTTCAATGCATGACAAGCTTGGGTGTCATTGTAGTCTGCTGTGATTGTCACCTCCTGTCCATTGACGAGAAATTTCAAGCATTGATGATAAGTAGAAGGTACTGCTTGCATATCATGGATCCAAGGGCGTCCCAACAGTATGTTGTATGTTAGTTCTCTATCTAAAAGTTGGCAAACCACTTTTTGGACAATAGGCCCAACTTGAATGGGTAATATGATCAACCCTTTAGAGGACCTTTCTTCCTCATCATATGCTTTGATTGTGATTTTTCTTCTTGTATCAATGGCTTCATCCGAGTATCCTAGTGCACGAATCAGCTTTAAGGTACAAATATTTAAACCAGCCCCTCCATCTATCAGGACACGCTTTACACGATGTTTATGGATAAGGACTTCAATGTGAAGGGCAGAATTATGCGGATGGGTGAGTGATACATCATCATGTTCGGAAAAATGAAAGGCAATGAGGTGCAGATAGATGTCCCACCATAGCTTGGAATTGACACACATCCAGATTGTTAGGTACTGTAGTTGATACAAGAGCTTGTTCAAGAACCTCTTTGTGTGATGGGGAAATCTTCAAAAGTTCCAAGATTGATATTTGTGCCGGTATTTTCTGCAAGTGATCGATGAGATTATATTGATTGGAGGGAGGATCCACTGATGGGGATGATATTGATGCTCCTTTCAATATAACTTTGGATTGTTCCCTTGTTGTGGCATTAACCAGTTGGTACTCTTGTTTCCCTTTGAGTGTGACTACATTGATTTGGTTTTCGGATTTGTCCATATGTTGTGCCAAATTGGTAGATGTAATGTCATTGTTTTGATTGATTTGGTTGTATAACTCTTCATCCTCCTTGGCAGCATAAAAACAAAGGATTGTTGTGTCATAAACATAACCAACATTTTTACCTTTGGTGTTTGTGGAAGAAGATTCTCCCTTCTGATAATTGGGTAGAGGATTTTTTAATGTTGTATGATCTTTGTTTGTTTGAGGGCCCTCTACAAATACTTTCTTTTGATCTATGAGATCTTGTACTGCATGTTTTAATTGCCAACAAATTTAAGTCATGTGACCTTTATTTTGATGATAGTGATAGTAATGTAAGTCATTCCACCATGATGGTTTGACTTGAGGGTCCCAATTTCTAGCCTCTTGCACTTGAATGAGTTTTTCGTTTAAAAGTTCCTTGAGGACTGATTCCAATGATTGTCCTAATGGTGTGAATTTTCTTTTATTGGAGGGTCGTTGGAATGATTGGGCTTTTGTTTCTCCACTGTTTTGATTATTTCCTTGATCACTACTTTGTTTGACATTAAAACCATTGTTTTGTTTGTTTGTAGTGGTTGGTGTCAAGGTGAATACTGGTTTAGGTGCATGTGTATCGATCATGGTATCAGTATTCTTGTTCTTTTGCCAAAATCTTGGCTTTTCGTTGTTGTTGTTAGAGGAATGGTTATTGTTTGAACCTTCAGTGAAATGTTTGATTGTTCCTCTCTTGATTAGAGCCTCTTCAATTTTGAGCCCCTTTTCGATAACTTGTTCAAATGTGGATGGACATTGTAAGTCCAATCTGTAATTCATGTCATCTACTAAGTTATCAATGAACATCTCTATCTTCTCCTCTTCAGGAATAGATCTAGGGTATTTAGCAAATAGCCTTCTCCATCGTTGGAGAAAGGAAAGAAACTTTTCACCCTTTGCTTGTTTGGTGTTGTAGAGTTCTTTTAAGGTTACCCCATGTTGGATGTTGAATGAGAAGTGTGTTATGAACCTATTGATTAGTTCCTCAAAGGATTGAATCCCAAGTTCTAATTTAGAAAACCACTCCATGCAAGTGTTTCCTAAGCTTCTTGGAAATAATCATAGTAAGTAAGAGTCCTAGTGTGCGAACTCTATGCTCATAGCTCGAAATTCCCGTACGTGGTCAAATGGATCAGTTCTCCCATTGTATTTGTTGTATGTTGGGTACTCAATACCTTGGAAATGGTATCATGTTAATGCTTGAGTCAAATGGATAAGGGAAAATGTCTTGTAATAGATATCTCTTTGTTGGCCCTTGTTGGATATTTTGGAACTGTAATTGTAACTGTTGGATTTGTTTTGTCAAAGCATCTATTTGATTTGGATTTTCTATACTAGTTGAGTTAGGTGTGGTTGTTTCCTTGAGTTGATTGACATCAAAGTCTTTAGGAAGCTTAGCACCTTTGTCAGCTAATAGTAGAAGGTACTTTTCCATGTCTTGCTCTAGCATCTTTTCCATAAATTTATGGAAATGAGGGTCTTGTTGAACTTTCTCGATTTCCTCTGCAGTTATTTCTTTCTCATGTGAGTTAATAAGAGGATCAGTGTTGCTATATCGTCCCCAAGGGTTTTCTTCAGCCATGGCTGCTATTCTTTCATTTTCTTGTTCTTGTTGTTTTTGATATGCTGCTCATGTGAAAATAGGCATACAAACGTTTAAAGTTTTACTCTAGACTTTGATCTTGGATTTGATTGGATAAGTGTCAAGGTTGTTGATTTAAAATCTGATTTAGTCTTATCTAGTTTTGTGATGGAAGGATGATAAAATCCTTGATAGGGAAACTTTGACAGAAAATCTCAGATTTTGGTGATAATGACACTATGCAAGATGCTACAAGATCTAGGTGTAGGGGTAGAGCTTTCCTTTTGTGTGACTTAAGTGTTCTAGACTGTGAAAAAAATGTTCTGGACTAATGAAAACCTTGTTATCGATATGGGTAAACTGACAAAATATCCTATTAACTCTCTATTTTTCTGGTTTTATGGTGCGCTAAAACAGAGACCGGGCGCGCTGAAATAGAGACCAGGCGCGCTGAAACAGAGACCAGGTGCGCTAAAATAGAGCGCTGAAATAGAGACCAGGCGCGCTGAAACAGAGACCAGTCGCGCTGAAACAGAGACCAGGCACGCTAAAACAGAGACCAGGCGCGCTGAAACAGAGACCAGGCGCACTAAAATAGTAAGGTGTTTAAGACAGAAAAAACTATCTTATTCTATGAAAATCACTTGGTCTGGTATCATATTGGATGGCTGGTTGTGGGGTGTATTCTGGATGAATTCTCTGACTGTGATTGTGGTGTTGCCTAAGAGCTCTTCTTTGGAAATATGCTTGTGAATCTAAGGGAGCTACAGCGTAGTCGTCTGTATAACCTCTAGAGAAATTGTGATACCTATGAATAAAAGTCCTATGTTGGAGTAGAACTTTCCCGCTTTGATATAGAAATCATTGTTTTCTTAGGAGTTGTTTGTATGCAAGTGTTTTCTTTGGTTTTCAGATTCGTTTGGCAAGAGATTTCTTGACAAACTTAGTGGATACCCAATCTCGAATCATGAGAAATCCACAAGTGCTTTGATTTTCAAGATTTTATTTTGTGATGATCTTATCTGATTTTAATGATAGAAAACACAGCAATCAAGAATATAATGGTTGTCTTTTAAAAATCCTAGAATCTAAACAAATAGTGTATGTTCTCAAGAATCAATGATTCTTCTTGGTTTTCAGTGGTTTGATAACAAGATAAAACACTTCAGATAGACTCACTCCTAGAGATAAAAGGTCATCATTATATACTCGAATGGCCCATAGCTTGGAATTGCGTCGACTCACACAGCCATGTCACCCCCTAGAGGGCGCCTGTGTTTTTGTCTTTTCCAGGTGCATACTCAGAGTGACGGAAGTGGATACCGGATCCCCTGAGCAAACAGTCCTTGGCAATTATATGGTGAGTGCTTGAGGGTAGATTCTTCCCCGCCCCTCACCACTGAGTATTACAATGTTTAGAAACTGACAGGCGTGCTTCTATTTCTAGGTTCTTAGATAGGATTTCCGTTCGGAGTGGCAAATGGATAAACTCCCATGAGAGACCTCCCAATCTTTAAAACAAATATTTTGGGGATGGTTATCCTGCACACTTCCGTTGAAAGAGGGTTTCCCCAAATTCACATAAATTTTTAAGTGGGTTGGAATACCATGGCTTTTGGCTGTCCCCATTCAGGTCGTTCCTGTAGGGTGAGTACTTTTTCCCACTACGGTAGGCCTGTCTAAAGGTTTTAAGAAAGCTTAAAATTGCATAAAGTAAATGGTGAGTCTGGTATTCTGATGTACCCAGTTAAGGGGAGAGCATAAACTTATCACCCAATCACAGCCAAAATGTTGTTCTTTTTAAAACCCAAAAGACAACTGATTTACTCTATATGGAGATGTTGCTCCATAATAAGCATGATGTTCAATTTTTAAACCACAAAATAAATGTGACGTTTCTATCCTAGGATTGATCAATTTTTATCCATTTCTATCCTAGGATTGGTAAATTTTAACCATTTCTATCCTAGGATTGGTAAATTTTAACTGTTTCTATCCTAGGATTGGTAAATTTTAACCAAACAAAAATACAGAAATAGAATCTGGCCGCAGACGCATCGGATCCAGATAAAATAAATGACTTCAAAGACAAAAAGGTGGCTCGCTGGAACAGGAACCCGGCACGCTGGAACAGTAACCGGGCGCGCTAGAATAGTAACCGGGCGCACTGGAACAGGAACCCAGCGCGCTGGAATAGTAACCCGGCGCGCTGCAAAAACTCACGATCCCCCGAAAACTTTCACGCCGATACTTGTAGGACACGATTTTCAAAAAGTTGGCAAAATATGGGGTATTGCCCCATGGTGGGCGCTAATTTGTAAGCGGTAGAAGGGGGAAAATGATTTAAAGTATGCATCTACACTTCTAAATAAGATATTGCATCTAAACCTTAATGAATTTAAACTAATTTAAACTAAGAAGCTTCAGAAATCTGTCCTATTGCTCTTTAACTCTAAAGATTTCTCCAATTTACTTAGCTCTCAGATTTGTAAGCTAATTAAACTATTAAAATGACACTTAGAGAATGAGAAATGAACTATTCTACTCTAATATGATTTAAATATGCAATTATATTGTAATGGCAGCCATGACTGCAAATGTTGGATGCTTGATTGCTGCTTGATGGATGCTGGATTAATGCTTGAATGCTGGATGGTTTGGATGCTTGAATCCTTTGGAAACCTGCAGAGTAAGATTGCATAAGTTGGGATCCTTTTCTTGTAGCCCAAGAGCTGTATTTATAGCTTTCACGGCAGCACAATTGCACAGGAAACCGGGATGAGGGGCTGTGATTTCCTCTGGAGAATCCAAAGGCATGGGATAAGAAGAAGGAGCTGATCATGGAGAATGGTTTCTCCCCATGAAAACTCCAGGCAAGATAAGAGGGAAGGTGGATGGAAGGTTGTTGAGATAATTTCTTGCAGGTTTGTTCCTGAAGCTTTTCCCGTGAATGGCAGTGCCATTAATTTGAATTTTGAGAAATTAATTTTATTGGTGAGTGAATAGTTCATAAATTTTATGCATAAATTAAAATATTTTTAATTTATTTAAATTTAGCAAAATGAGGAATAAATAATTTAATAAATCAAACTATAGGGTTTGTTTTATTAAATTAAAAGGAGAATGATAATTAAATAAAAGATTTTTAGCAATCTTTATTTAATTAAGAAGAAATGTGATTTTAAATAACACAAATTATTTAAATTGTGTATTTAATTTTAAGATAGAAGTAATAATGATAATAATTAAATAAAACAAAGTTTTTAATTTTGTTTATTTAATTAAGAGAGAAATAATATGATGAAAATGATAATAATTAAATAAAACAAAGTTTTTAATTTTGTTTATTTAATTAGGAGAGAAAAATAGATGAATTAATAAATGAACTTAATATAAATAAATATTTGTATTTATTTATTAAGTAGAAGAATTTAAGATTAATTAATCAAATAAGTCGTATTCAATTAATTAGATTTTCTAGACCATTTTTAGGTGTCTACATAAAGACCTCAGAAATTCTGGAAATTTTCATTTTTGAGCCAACTGCAACACTTACGCTAGGCTTGGAAACTTAGTCCCATGTTAGGGAAACTACCCAGAAAGTTGTTTATGCCAAATGGGTATTTGAAACTGTATTTAAAAAAAAAATAAGTGTAGTGAGACTAAGTTGCCACTATGGGTGACTTAGTCAAATTTGGATTTTCTGCAAATCCGAACGTGGAAATGGAAGCCCACAACCTGCACTTTGCTTTTTAATGGAAATCTAGATCTGAATCTTCAAGAATCCTTGCAAAATAGAAGATAAATTGATTTGTAATGGATTTTTTTCCTAGGTCAAACCCCTAGTTGGTATTTAAACTTTTTGAAAGACTAAATCTACATAAAACCCTATCCCTAAGTGTGTCTAAGACTAGGAAAATCTGAAATGAGACAAAACCCTATTAATGTGCTAGAATAAGATAAACAAATGGCACTTGAATGATGCAAGACTTCAATGCAAGAAACCCTACAACATTTCAAATGAATGCAAACAACATGCAAATGTAATGCAAACCTTGAGTCTGAAGATATAAAGAAAATAGAAGATGGAATCACTTTGAAAACAAGTCATTAGGTATGATTTGATGGCTAGTTGCATCTCCTCAACCTAGATTTCTCCATGATTCACCATAGGAGTCCATGATCAAACCTTTGCAATGTGAGATCTTGAAAAAAAAGTGAGCTCAAAGACCTGAAAAAACCCTAGTTTACTGCCCTAAAGCTTCAACTTTACTACAAAATGCTATTGAATCTTCTTGTGTAAGATATTTTTCTTGTTGACTTTTGATTTTTGCTTTGTTAAATGACTAGGAGGTCTACAAAATGACCTAAAATGTGTATTTATAGGCATCAACACCTAATTTTCCCGTTATTTAGACCTAAGAGGCTGACATCCACTAAAAAATTAAATTGAATTGATGAAATTCCCGCTCAAAAGCGGAAAATACCCCAAAAGGGACTAAGTCACCACCTTGGGCAACTTAGTCCCACTAGAGATTTTTTTTTGGTGAGTTTCATGAAATTTGATTGGTTTGAATGTTATTTGTTGGGATTTAAGTGATTTGTGAGTGAATTAGGCCTCAAAGTCAAAAATCATGAGCATTAGGGGCCTATAAATGCATTTTTTAAGGGGTGATTGATACAAGGTGTCTAAAGTAGGACCCAGTTTATCATAAAATTATCTCTTTCTTCAAGAGTATAATTTTTTTGGTGACACAATTTTACAGTCAAATCTCTCATATCCTTCATTGGGTTGAGGTCTCTAAGATATTCTTGAATGTGAGCATAGCGAAATTTGATCCCTCTTCCTTCATTCCCCTTTTAGTGTGAACAAGGAAGTTGTGCATTCCATTTCCATTTTCCACATTTTGGTGAATCTGACTTTTGAACATCACAATTCTTCTTTGG
The DNA here is from genome assembly GCA_007258455.2 of Sequoia sempervirens. Lineage (NCBI taxonomy): Eukaryota > Viridiplantae > Streptophyta > Pinopsida > Cupressales > Cupressaceae > Sequoia > Sequoia sempervirens. The sequence goes on along the minus strand of VDFB02132709.1, from coordinate 6,977 downwards.
AATGCATTTACATCCTAGATTTAACTTTCATTAATATTGCATTGCATTTTACATTTGTGAATTGGAATTCTAGGGTTTTAATATTTGCATTAGTGAAAGTTCATTTAGCTTGCATTATTGCACTTTATTTCATTCAAAATCAGTAGAATTCTACATTTTCATTTCAGACTTGCATTAGAAAACTTAAAAAGTATAATATTCATTTTAAAAATTATGAAAATTTTCAAAAAATTACATACCATGACTCATTTTCCACCTTGGGTGAATCAGTCCCTTTGCATATTTTTCATTGAATTTTTTGTCATTCACAATTCAGTTTCTACGTTTTTGCTTCCTATTTCTGCATTTCAATTATACTTTCCATAATTTTAGTTATAAGCATTTCATTCTTGTTAGCTTACATTGCATGTTCATTCACCCCGCATTTAGAAGCCTTTGCATGAGTGTTTGGTGTCCTATTGCTAATACTATAATGAGAAGAAGTTCAAGACTCATTTCATCCCGCGATAACACGCTCATTATGGATCTTGGGTTATCTAGAACTTCCACTCCTAGTATTGAAACTAGTACACTAGGCATGGATAATACCATTAGAAACTCTTTTCCTTTGGGTAGCATGCATGTTGAACCAATGACTAATTATATCCTGCAACATAAAATCATTCAAATTAATGAGGACTTAGTCAACCTGCAACACCAAGTTAGCGTTAAAACCATTTCTACTACTGCAATTCCTACCATAGAAAAAAATCATTTCATTCTTGAAAGTGACAAAGGCCTTGACCTTGTGAAAAACATAGTTCAAATCTTTGGAAAACATCTTCCTTCAACCTATAGTGCTCCTATACTGGCAAAAAATGTTTCCAAACAAGGAGGAACTCAAATTCCTCCTCCCTCAATGATAGCATCAATACCTACCTATACTACTCATTAAGTCACATCAACAATGAAACAAGTTAGTAATGTGATTCCTTCCTTGAGTATTCCTAGTAGCATCCCTAGTTCCTACGTGGCATCAGATGTTCTATCTTCTACCACATTACCACCTATAAGCATTCCATTCACTTGTCCTACTACTACATACACTCCATCACTGCTTTCGCTTCCACCTCATACCACTTGTAACAATCCTCTCATAACACAAATTTTCCAAACTATTTCTTCCATGCAAAAGAAAATCTCTGCCATAAACCAAAATTAGAATAGACCACCCACATATTATGTCAGAAGTAATAGAGGTACCTAGATTTGAGAAATATGGAGGGGAGGGAGATCCTTCTAACCATGTTAATTCCTACACTGCCTTATATAGTGAATTTTTCCTTGATGATAAATTATTGGCAAAACTCTTTCCTAGGACCTTAAAAGATACTGCCTTGGAATGGTCTCCTTCTTTACTGAACAATTCAATTCATTCATTCAATGAACTTGATGCATTTGTAAACCATTTCCAAGTGCATATGACTCCCAAGAAAACCTTGGCCAAATTGATGAGATGCAAGAAAAATGAGGAAGTAAAGGTAATTGATTTTATCTCACACTATCAATCACTTTTTTCCTAAATCAATGTCAAGATCCCTGATCCACACCTTCAAAAGGTGTTTATAGAAAAATTGCAAACTAAGCTTCATGACAAGATAACTATGATAAAATTCCCATCCTTCATGTACTTGTGCACTTCCCTTTGTGATTATCAAAATTTGGTCAGTAGTTGAGATACAAGGTCCACTTCTAGCCGAATTGAGAAATTTGAGTCTACCAACCAAAAAAATTCCCAACCATTTAGAAAGAAAAATAAAGGGTTCCTTCAATTTAATCCTCCTTAGCCAACAACTCAAAATGCAAATAACCAAATAGCAGTTGTTAAAACCTCTGTTCCCTTTAGTTATGGAGATCTGAAAAGAAAATTCACACCCTTACTCAACACCCTTCATAAGACAATGTTCCAAATTTTACAACAACAAATGATCACCTTGCCTCCTGTCAAAACACCCAACCCTACTAATCTTCTACCCTTGAGCTTTAAATCAAATTCTTATTTCCATTATCATCGACAAAATGGACATGAAATGGAACATTGCAAGCATCTTAAACATCTTGTATAAGACCTCATTGATTCCGATCGTCTATCCATTGTAGGGGTTAGTGACCAAGGAAATAAGTTTGTTGTCCCTTCGAACCAAAAATTACAAATTTGCACTAATCCAATGCCTAAGCATAGTTTATTTATTTTGTTAAAGCTAGTGAAACTACACAAAATTATGTGATGAATGTTGATACATATGATGAACATAATGACTCTATCTTACATGATATCACTATTAATCCTAACCCCTTGTCTTCTAAAGGAAACTTTTCCTTAGAAGACTTTTGGCTCGAGCCCATGGAACCTATAATGCCATGACATGACTCCTTTTTCATATCTTACAAAAAATTCAAAGCAAAGAAAATATCTGAATTATCCCTAAGAAACATGTCCCCTTCCACTTTCACACTTCCCATACTTGATGAAACCATGATTAAACCTAAACAAGAAAAATACAACCAAGACCAACCAACACAAGAAACTTCACCTACATCGTCAAAAATATTAAGAGACAATGAAATCAACTCTATCATGCCTCCTCGAATAAAAAAAGTTTACAAGGAAAAAGAGAAAGTGGATGAACAACCTCCTATGGTTCCTTTTGTTCCTCCCCTTAGGGACGAAAAAAAACTTATGGTCAATCAACCCGCTCTAACACAAGCGCAAATTGAAAACAAAACCAAAAGAAACAGAAGTGCTAGAGAGATTAGGCATGGACGTCATGTACTTGCTCACAAGTTATATGAACCTAATAATGAAAATATAAATCTGAACTTCATCGAAACAATACATGATGACCCTCCTCCCCAACCAACACAAAATGATCCAATACAAGAATCACAACAAGAGATGAATTATTTGATGGAAATTATCATTTGTTCTCCTGTTGTGATTAATTTGGATGACGATGATGAGATCAATAAAATTGATGAAGAAGTTCATAATGAATTGAACACATTATTCTCATCTTCGATGAGCTTAAACGAGAAATATACTATACATATTAATGAACCTAGTACTTCTCCTAGTTCAACACTTTCCCTTGTCCCTTTGGCCAGTTGCCCGCCCTCAACATATAATGAACATGATTGGGAGGTGGATGACTTGCTCAATGGTTGAATTGCATTTTCGTTACTAGCCTTTTGCATTTTTATTTTTATTTTCTTTTTATTTTATGTGACTACATGTGTGTAATGTGATCCCCCATACTATTTTGCTTGATGTTCTCTCTCTTTGTGACATTCCTTTATTTGTAGCTTCACTCTTCTCTATGTTGTACATCACATTAACCTTTTTTCCTTTTCCTTTTTCTTTTGTTTTCCTTTTGGGGATGATGCAAGGCATCGAGACATTCATGGTTCCTTCATGTTGATCTAAAAGCTTTTCCTTTTTCTTTTTCATTTTATTTTAATTATTCTTGTGTTTTCCTTTTGGGGATGATGCAAGGCGTTGAGACACCCTATGTCTCTTCCATGTTGACCCACAAGTTTTTTCCTTTTTTTTCACTCTCTTTGTGTCATTCTTCGAGTTTTATGTGTATTTGGGGGATGACAACAGTTACAAGCTCTCTATAAAAAAATGTAGCAAAGAACATAATGACCCCAAATCCATAGATCACGTGTGTTTTTTTGGGGCAACTCCATTCTTTTTCTCTTACATGACACAACTTGGAAACATATGACTTCACATAGGGCTTTCCAAGTTGGCTCTCATGTCTTCTTTCTTGTTTACATTTTTCATTTGCTACTTTAAAATAATTGCTCACAACATAGTGCTTAGCAATTCCTTTAAAATGGGGGCATACATTGGCATTACTCTTTTGCATTCTCCTTTTCTTGTTTCTTAGTGCACCCTTTTTACTTCATACAATGTGTTTGTCACTTTTTGGATGACATTGGGTATGATTTATTTCATGAACGTGATGTATCTTAGCATATTACATTCCTCTTAGTGGCTTGATGTGACACACTACATTCCCTAAGTTACAAATCTTCTATTATTTGATCGGTCATCTCTTGGAGATATTAGACACAATGTTCCTTAAGTTAAAGACCTTGCATGAACTAAGCAAGACTCATTTGAACATTCCTTTGCATGTTGCATTTTTCATTTGTTATATGGCCACCTTGCATAACACAACTTGCATGCATGTGGAGCCATCACATTTGTTCATGAGCTCCAAGCATATAAATTTTTGCTTGTCTTGTGAAGCTCGAAAGACCAATTTTCTTTTTGTGCACCTTATTAAAGTTATCAGGAGGTATAACTTTGGTATGGTTGAGTGGGAAGCCCACTCTAAGGCATGACTTTCCCCATATCCACTTGTGTGTGTGTGAATAGATACAAACCATGAGTGTATGTTTCTCACCTTTTAGGCCTTCTCACCCAGCAGACATCCATGATTGCTGTCGCCTAAGAGTGAGTATGCATTTTTCGAGACAGACAACCTAGATCTTATCCACATTGTGTTGGACAAACAGTCAAAGCTTGATTTGATTCTTTATTTTTCTTTATTTTTTCTCTCTTTCATTATATGCTTGTGCCTTGTTGTTCTTGATATAATTTTCATGTGTGTTCCTTTGTGCTTATGTTTGGTTTGCAATGTAATCCTAATCCTAGGGGCTTGATCACCCCTCTTGATCGTTGTCATCCCCTCTTGATGCATGTTAGACTACTTTAGTGTGAGTTTGAAGTAGGTTCATCCTCTCACTAAAGTGGGGGCTAAATGTGGACATTCAAAAAGTAACACTTCTACCTTTTTTGTCTCCTTTGGGAACTCCTTTTGATTTTGGCTTCATTTTTCTTTGATTTATTGTTGTAATGTGGATAACACATTCACATTAGGTATTGGGCCCTTGTGAACTAAAACAAAACTTAAGTGGTACCTTACTTAACTATTGTAAAGTGTTGTAACACATTTTCACACTTTTCTAGGGTCTTGTTATTGTATTTCACCTAAATAACCCCTTTTCATCATTTACCAAGGCTTATTTCAAAGTGTTGTAAAGTGTTGTAACAAAATTTAACACTTTTCTAGCCTTTTTATTAATAATTGGACCTTCTTATGCTTTAATTGACCCTATTTTACATCTACAAGCTTTACTTATGGGTATTTTTGAGAATAAACCCAATAAACATCATTTAAAACACTTAAGTTCTGAAACTCACTTCAAATGCCTAAGGTGGGACCTATTCATCCAGAGTGGCGAATGAGTCCCCTTTGGCGCAAACTTCAAAAATTAATTCAAATTTTTGGTGGGTTTTTATTTTCAAAGATCTAAGGTTGGCCTGTGATGTTGTTTATTTAGGAATTATTGCATAATTTTGTATAAATACAAGGTTCTTTCACTCATTCACCCCCCCAATCAATCCAATCAACAATCAAGTGATCTAGTATTCAAGAATTTTGTTTACAAGAGCATTCAAGCACTTTGGAGCCATTACTTGCATGTTTGCAACATTCTACTTCAAGGGTTTGGTGATTTGTAGCATTTCTTTTGTTCATTCATCATTCTCTTTTCATATTTCATTTCATTTCAATGGTTTAATACCAACTTAGGGTTTGATGAAGGAAAACCCCTATTCACAAACCCCGCAACATTTTTTCCCTCTCTTTGCATGTGATTTGCAAGTCTAGGTTGCATATTTATGAAAGAGCAAGATTGGAAAAGTTGCCATCAAGTTTTCAAAGTCATTCAAAGTTGTCAAAGCCCTAAGAGAAACTTGGAGAATACACACAGACCTATTGAATTTGATAGTTTCAGACCCAGATCTGAATCAAGAGCAAAAGAGTAGAATGAGAGCTACATATTCCACTTTTGAATTTCCATAAATTTGGAAGTGGACTAATTCGCCACTAGTGGTGAATAAGTCCCACTATAGGAGTCTGATAGAGATTTTTGCAGATTTGAGTACCCATTTTTTTAAAACCTATTCTAGCATTGTTCACTCGAAGCAAGACTAAGTCACCCAGCTTGGCATATGAGTCAGAATTAGCATCAACAGTGAAATTTTCATATTTTTAGAGTTGTTTCCAATCTTTAGCACATTTTTAGGTGCACACTTTTTATTTTATAGCTTTCTATTTCATTTTATTTGCATTTCTAAGTCATTTTCCAGGTCAATTTGCATATCACACTATGTTTTCAAGCATCTTACATTTTCCAAGTTTGCACTTGATGGTGAACCCATTTCTTGTTTTAATTAATTTCCAAGGATATCTTACAGTCAGATCTCTCATATCCTTCATTGTGTTGAGGTATTTAAGATATTCTTGAATGTGAGTATTGTAAAATCGGATCCCTCTTCCTTCATTCCCCTTTTGGTGTGAACAAGGAAGTTGTGCATTCCGTTTCCATTGTCCACAAGTTGTAATCAGATTTGTGACATATTAAGTTGATTTGAGCTGTAATCAGATTTGTGACATATTAAGTTGATTTGAGATCTCCTAGAGTAGATATTATCATTGTGCATGTTCATTGAGGGATCTTATTCTAACACACTTGAGTAGAGTTTCCTTGCATTATTAGTTTTAATCTTAGATACACATAAGGTTAGTATTCTACACACATTTCATGTTTTAGATCTAGGTTCTTTATTAAGGTTTAATTACCAAACTTGGGGTTTAACCGAGGAAAACCCCTATCCACCAACACACAAAAAATTTGTTTTGTATATTTTTCCTAGATCTAGATCCGAGAGCAGAGATATCAAGTTGCAGGAAGGAATTACAACTCTCAAGCTTCATTTTCAAATTCAATTTTTTTCAGAAAAGTCTACTAAGACCGATTCACCCTAGGGCGAATGAGTTTCTATTTAGTTGTACAGAAACAACAACTTTTGAAAGGTGCGCAACATTTATTCCTCTCATTTTTTCTAGAAACTCTATTAG
>VDFB02132708.1:0-68271 GCA_007258455.2 Sequoia sempervirens | reverse complement strand
TTTTCTTGGTCAAACCTCATTTTGAAAATTAAACCTTGTAATGAAACAAAACAACATGAAAGGAATGATGAATGAAAAAATCTGTCACAATTCACCAAACCATTTAATGAAACTTGGAATGAAGGTCTGTAACTGGCATGAAATGGCTTTAATAGATGTGGATCTTGATCTTGAAACTTGATTGAAAAAAAATATTTGAAAGCTTAAATGGATTATAAACTCTACATCAACATATTAGCTCCAATAACATGCATGATGTAAGAAGGATTCAAGATGAAAAATGAATCTTGATTGCTACAATAATTCTTTACTAAATATTCTCTTGAATACATTGAAATGCTCTTCATAACTCTACATTTCTTAGATAACACTTGCTCATAAAAATTTCTTAGATGAAACTTAGTGAAATGAAATTATACTTATAAGTATGTAACATTAATTTTTAAAAATTCAAATAACACAATCTAACTTGTGAATATGGATTTGAAATTGCTAAAATGTATCCAAAAACATAATTTAAATTTATGTCCTAGGTCTAAGTGAGTAACCATTTGCCATGGGCGAATCGGTCTTGGCTCACTCACCTAAGACACAAATTTCATAATGAGAACTAAATTATGTTTAGGCATTAATGAATGTTGGGTTTCCTCTTTGGAAAAGGTGATTAATTGGGTTGGTATTTAAATTAAAGGAGACAATTAAGGAAAATTAACCTCAATTAATTAAGGGAGCCCTTGATAAGTGTGAAAGTTTAAAGAGGTACACTCTACACTAAAAATAATGCAAAATTAAGTCCATTTTACTTAATAGGACCCTAAACATCATGTGACTATGAAAAATACATATTAAAATAGTAAATTAAGGCATAATTAAGTTTATTTTAATATTAATTTCCAAATTAAGTGTCAAAATCTAAAGGGATACATTTTCGTACGCTATAGTTAGAACCCACTTTAATGAGAGGATTACCCTATGCAAAACTCACGCTAAAGTAGACATTCAAGAAAAGTGTGTATGCAACAATGACAAAGATACTCAATCATACAACATAAAAGTATAGAGGAAAAGGGAGGTGGATCAAGCCTCGACTGTCCAACATGGTGTGGAACACCTCTCAGTTGTTTGTCCACAAATGTTTGCAAGAAGAACTAGATGTCCACTATGCAAAAAATCTGCACACTTACCATGGGCTAATAGAACTTCAAGCCATCCACTAGGTGAGCCTCTAGGAAACTGGCTTAGTGAGAAATTCATACCAATTCGACAAGCTCTCACTGTACTAACTATACTTAAGCTATCACTATGAAACTTTGATAGGTTGCCACAAAACTAAGGCTTCGGGTTTCATAAGGCTTAACCAACTATATTATGTTAAGCGCCTCTGAATAAGGGAAAGGCTCCCCTGGCATGTAAAGTGTGTTGTACTTGGTGGCCTTGAAGAGGGGTTCAATATTTACAAGGTTAACAATTTATATTATGCTAAATACTTATGAACAAAAATTAAAGGTTTTTTCAAAGGGATCTTTCTTACTTCATGTAAGGTCTCTTCTTAGGGATCATTTGTAATGTCTCTAAGAGAAAAAAAGTCTAGGATAAGAGAATCACAACATAGGGAATGCTTTGAGAGGACATAAAACCTAATGACATCACCATGAAAAGGAAGCATCACAAGAAGAAAGAAAATTGCACAAAAAATCCATGAGGAATGCCAATGTATGCCCTGATTTAAATAAATTTCTAGCATCATTTTTGGGAGCAACTTTCTTTAAAGTAGCCAATGAAGAAGACATGAGATCTTGGTTAGAGCCCTATGCCAAGTCATATGTTCCCCAATGAAGCTACACATGGAAAAGAGAGAGGGAGGGGTAGCCTCCAAAATGAAAATATATAATGGATCTATGGATTTGGGGTCAGTATATCTTTGCTACAAATGTTGTTATAAAGCTCAAAAACATAATCATTCCTTAAATACTCAAAGAATAGGAAGAATGACACATAGAGAGTGAAAACAAAGGAAAATATTTTTAGTAAGATGGAAGAGACCTAAATGTCTAAAAGACTTGTAAAATCCCTAAAATGAAAAAAAAAAGACACAAGAAAACATAAATGTTTATGATAGATAGAAGGATGTAGATACATTTAGAGGAATGCACATGAAGAGAGAGATACATAAAAAAAAATAGTATGGGGGATCACATTATGCAGATGCAATCATAGAAAGAAACATGTAGAATAAAACAAACCAAAAGACTAGTATGGAACATGTGAGTCAACCTATAGTAGGTCATCTACATCCCAATCTTTTTCATTATATATGAAAGGTAGACAACTAGCCAAAGGAAAAATATCAAGTGTCAAAACTAGGAAAAAGCTAGCTATCTAACCTCTTTCCCCCACTAAGTGAAAAACAAGGATGATCCAAGATAAATGATGAGAATGAGCTCCTTGCAATAAAGAAAATGATTTGAAATGAATGTTAAACATGTAATAGTGAGCATGCTATTATCCTACGACTATTTAATGGGAAGGAGCAAAGCACATGCTTTAAGTCAAGATGGATCCCTAGGGGATGTAAATTTCATCAATAATCCTTTTAAAGGATTAAAATTATCAATGTGATGTCTAAAGAGTCTATCATAGGGAAAATATGTTCTATTTTGATGTCTTTAATTTTTAGTTTATTTTTCGCATTTAGGCGATAAGTGGATTAATCCCAACGTAAAAGATTCTAAAAGGCCTTCTCAATCTTGGATACCTTTAGTAGGTCATCAAAGGATTTAGGATAATCATATATCTCTTATAGCTGAGATTTTTGATGTGCATGCAATTTCAGCTTCATTTTTGGTTTGATAATTGTTTGGTCATCACTTTTATCTTCTAATTGCATGTCCTTTACATTTTTAGAAAAAGGATGTGTTAGAAGTAGCAAAGTGATAAGAATTTTTTTTTTCTTTACTCGCGTGGGACATGTATCGAAAGATAGTTGAGGAGGTGGAAAATTGTTGTTAATGAGAAAAAATAAGGTGCATATAAATTCTATTCCTTGGTCATGCTTAAGAATATTTTGTATGTTCCCTATGAGAGGGATGAAATTAGAAATAATAGGTTCAGTTCTCAAAACTTCTTGCCAAATTTTTAATTATTCATTTAGCAATCTTACATTTTCTTATGGTACATTAGCAACCATTTTTTTAACATCATGCACCTTGTTTGTAGTTAGGGAAGTCATTGGAAATGAGGTATGAAGGCTATAATCCATAGAGGGTTGATTATCAACACTATTAGTGAAAGATTTCCTAAGAACACAATATCCATGGTGAATGGTCTACCACAGGATGACATGAGTCTCAAACTACATCTCAAAATAGTATTGCTAATATGACATCAAGTTGTAAAGCTCATACGAGTTTCACAAACTCAATGTAGACTCAAAATGGAAAGAAGGAAAAAATGCAATGAGATGACCTAGAATAGAAATATGTAACTGCAATTTTTATATTCTAAATTGTAAAATAATATTCTAATTATGGTATGTAGCAACCTGAAATTATGTCTTGTAAATACAATTTTTAATTCATACAATGCACTAAATCTATCAAATGAATCTAAATATGATCAATTTCAAGTAACAAAAACTCTGCAAACTAAAACAAAAAACTAGTAAAAACAAAATAGAATGCATAAACAAATGTTTTAATACCCAAAAAATTAAAAATTTAAAATGATTAGGGACTCTTTCAACTAGGTGTGAATGGGTCCTAGGTTAGGGTTTTTAAAAATGTTTTTTATAGACTTCTGAGTTGATTCTAGTGGTTTTCATATATTGTTTTAAAATAGTAAGTTACAGTTTAAAATTTCTATGAAATGAATGTTGAATGCAAACAAAAAATATGACACAATGATAAACTAGGAGACCTAATTTGAGTTGAAATTTAGTTTCAATTTGAAAATGTAAAAGAATGATTATGCAATGCTATGTAAATGATTTGAAAAATGACTAATATTTTTTGTATTTTTTAGATTTCAAGAAATGTAAAAATACAATTATAAAACCCTAAATCAAATGAAAGCTAATAAAATATAAGCAACTCTAAATGAGATTAAATTTGATGCAATGCAATGAAATGAATGGAAGATCTAGATCTAGGTTGAAAAATAGACTCCAAAATTGAAAAATTGCAATGATGAAAAGTTGGGTTCACCAAAATGAAATAAAGGAAAATAGGGTTTTGGGGATTAAAATGGTGGTTGATGAGCTAATTAGATGACCTATTACTCCTCAATTCATTAGGAAATTAGATCCAAAAAATGAAAGGACTATCAACCTTGAGGTAAGACAAATCAAAGTGTGAATCTATTGATATCCTTTTTTGCAAGGATAGGGTTCCTGATTAAACAACACTTTGGGGAGAAAATTTAAAAATAGAAAACTAACTCCAAAATGCAATCTGCAAGTTGGATCTAATAGATTAATCTCAATACTAATGCAACTAGAAATTGAATTATAGACTAGAGAAGGGTAACATGATATGTACCAGTCACCAAAAGTGTTATGCTAAAGCTAACTTGGAACTCATTCGCCCAAGGGAGAATGGGTCTTAGTTGAGGGTTTGTCTATAAATTTTGAGAGCCTCTACAATAGATTTGAATGTCTAAATTTTCCCAAGATTCAAGTTTAGAAATTTGAAAATAAATTAGGTAATTTAGATCCCATGAGATGACAACTTTTGCAACATTGACAACTTCTCCAACTTTGCTCTTCTAGAGATCTCCAACATTTCTTCCACCTAAATGTACAAAAAAAAATCAAGAGGGAAAAATGTTTTGTTTATAGTGAATGGTGGGTTTCCTTGGTCAAACCCCGTTTTGGTAATTAAACATTGTAATGAAATAAAATATTATGAAAGGAATGATGAATGAACAAATCTACATCACAAATCACCAAACCCTTGAATGAACCTTGGAATGAAGTTGTGAAACTAGCATGAAATGGATTCAATGGATGCAAATCTTGATCCTAAAAATTGATTTGAAACAAGGCCTTGAATGCTTGAATGGATCAAGAACTCTACATCAACATATTAGCTCTAATAAAATACATGATGCAAGAAGACTTTGACATGACAATTGGATCTTTATTGCTATGATAATTCTTCACTAAATATGATCTTGAATGCCTTGAAATTCTCTTGATAACTTTAGATTTCTTGAATACGCTCTCTGTTAGGAAAGTCACCATTAAAATCGCAAAAATCTTGATCTGGTTTTGTTTAGAGCATCAAAAGCAACCTCAACATCCTTTGTCTATGGGTGCGGTGCAGTTTGCAAACTCCAAACTACGCTGCTAGGAGTCTTTGAACCTCAAACTTCGTCGCGACGTCATAGTTTGGAGATGTGGCCCAGTTTGACCTAAACATTAAATTGCAAAGAGGACCACTGTGGTGCACTTTGCATATGCGGCTAGGTTTGGAATTTAAACCCTAATTCCAAACTACACCGTAGCATCGCTACTCATGACTGCGACACAGTTTGAGGCCGCGTGACACCAAAAGATAGTTTGGAGTGATGCTATATTGGACCGCTCCTAAAGACTAAGTTTCCAAGCCTATTAAATGTACATGAAAATTGAAAAACAAAGTTGGGTCAAGATGACTCACCGGTGATCTAGTGCCTGGTAGCCTCTGGTGTGTCTGTACTCTGTCAGAAATGTGCTAGGGAAGCTATCATTGTGCCATCTCATGAAAGGATCAGAGCTCAAAATCGCAAAATCTCTAAAGGTTGAATGAACAAATGAATTGGAAGTGGCCCCTCAAGGCCTATTTAAGCCTAAAAATTAGGGTTTTTTAACCCTATTTAGCCGTCCTGCTACGTTTTTGGTCCCCCGATCTAGTTTTCGCCCAATGAAGGACCATTTTGCACCATTTTTTGCATTTTATCTCATTTTTTGGCATCTTGGAGCCTTTCTAGACCTATCGAGCACCCTGTCCTCTTTTTTTTTTGCGAGATCACCCAAAAATTTGAATTTTTGTTCCATCTCAAGGGGGCAGTATATTGGCATGTTTTCTCTCACTGGGGCAGTAGTGGGGAAAATTTTTGAAATAATTTTTTTTTGGCTTTTGATCGAGACAATTTATTCTTTGAGCCAATGAATGATATCTTTTGATTGAGAAAGTTTATTCTTTGAACCAATGTAACGAGTACTTTTCTTCAAAGAGGAGAAAAATGTAGACATGGAAAATAGACTGACATACTTGATCCCGATTACTAACACCGCTTCATCCTGAATCATCCCTTTGTCTAACTATTTAATTGAATATTATTTGATTAAATTCATCAATTTTCCTCCCTTGATTAAATAAATCATTATTTATCTGATTAAGTCTTTCTCTTTTGTTAATTAAATTAATCAATCTAATTTAAGTAGCACTAGGCCCTTATTTAATTAAATAATTCATTTTATTTAATTAAATATCTAAAGTCATCTTATTAAATTAAATAAATTAAGCGTTGTTTGATTTAATCTAACATCATCCCCTTTAGTTAAATAAATCAAAATATTTATTTAACTAGGTCTAAATTATTTTCCTCTCAACTTTGATTTATTTAAATCCTAGAATCTAAGTCAAAATTGTCAAATCACCTAATCTCCTCTCATTTAATCAAATCTTGATTAAATCTAATCTTAATCCATGTCCCATCCTCTAACTTTTACCACTTGTAGATGAAAATACATTTAATTCATTTACTAAATCTCTATTTTCTCTCAACTTGGCATCTTTAGAGAATATTCCTTCAAATTTGAAATCCCTCCAAGTGGACTTTGTCCTTCCAACAAGACATTCATTCCTTCTTACATGTCCTTTTGCATTGGACCAAGTGGCATTTAAGTCTTTCCTTTTTTCCCTCTTGCATGTCATTTCACTATTTTCAAATTCCACCTAATTGCATTTATGGGAACATTCATCAAAATGTGCACATCCTTTGCCTATTCACATCTTGACAAGTGGCATTTGGCCATTGATTGAAAGTTAGTCCCACATTGCTTCATTTTGGGCATTTCTCCATCTTTTCTTTCTATAAATAAGAGGTTTCTCTCCTCATTTGAGGATCAACAATTTGAGCAAACTTATTATACTCAATTTCATCTTCAAGCATCATCATTTTCATCTATCTTATCAAATTTATAGCTAGGTTATGCAGATTTTTCATCATGGAGCATATTTAAATTTTCAACAAAGTGGATCACTCTTCATCGCTCATCAACATTACATCATTGGAGTTGGGAAAGAAAAAATTTTCACATCAAATTGGCACCAATTCCCCCATGGGATCAAGAGTTTTCTTGCTTGATTAGGATTTCATTAGTTTATCATTGTGTTCTTCATTTTTACGTCCTATTTTGAGCATTGTTAATGGATTTCATGGGGAATCTTTATTATTACTTGCATTTGATCTAACCATGTGCTTGTTTATTGTGTTTTTCACCTTGAAAAAGGAGCTACAAGTCCTTTGAAAAAATTAATTCCAACATCCAATATAGACCCTCTTGAAATTGAACAAAACAATGAGGAATCAGTGTCTAAATTATTTGGTGACGATTGGAGATCCTTAGAATTCACACCATCATTTATGGGTGAATACATAATCACAAAAAATAAATATGAGACACAAGAACAACCAACCATCATGTCAACACAAAATTTGGTAGACCTTTCGAAAGCATTCACCTCCACTACTTTAGACAAAGAAGAAAACTACACAATCACCTTTGACGGTGCTTATGATCAACCACCATCCAATCCAAAAGAGATGAAGAAGCTTTATGGAAAAGGTTATGAACTCATGAAACAATTTGGATATAGTGGAAAAGGACGTGGTGCTTGAGAACAAAGCATCCACAACCCTATAGAGCCTAACATATAATAAACAACTTATGGCCTTGGTTATTGTCTTTTGTTTGAGATCAACAAACCATCACTCAACATCCACAATATCACAAAACACATTCCTAAACCATCCATAAAACTAATGGTATTGAATATCATCCTTTACCAAACATAAAACAAACAACAACTTCGCTTCAATGTCAATGCCAACTCACAAAACGTTCATGATTTGAATTCATTAGATTTTATACCATCCTATAATGGAGGGAATAAAATCTCTCAATCTAAAGAGACTTGCGAAGATATGACAACCATTACTAAGAAAGATGTATCTATGTCACATACCACAAGACCACCTTCTACCATAGATCAAGAGGATATCTTATCGAGACTCCTCCAAGATCACTTGATCACCCTCCCTCGTAGAACTCATAAGAAATGTTATGACAAAACTTCATTCTGCACCTATCATAGAGTTCATGGTAACTCCACTAATGGATGTAATGCTTTGAGTTGTAAAATCAAACATTTTTAGAAGTTTGGTATGCTTCCCTATTTAGGGGAAACTACTTCCTCTAATTGATACCAATTTTCACTCTCACCTACATATCCTCAATCATTTTGGCTCATCTTTGTCCTGCACTAGGGTATGTGTAGGATCATGATGGACCAAAAAGTGGCAATATGTTGGGTATGTGTAGGGGTATGTGGCTGATGACTTTTTTTTAATGAAACGAAAAAGGTTTTTAAAGGAGATTCTCAGCTTTCTACCAATATAAATTATGCTTTACTTTGAATTTAATAAATAATTATTATTCATTTTCTATTTGAATTACGACTAAAGTCTTGATTGATAGGTTGATTGAAAAAAATCTATAGCTTTCAAACAATATCACATTATTTGAATCCAAAACATGTGTCACATTCTATTCTTTGCATACTATAGGATTAAAAAAAAAATTTAATTTCATGAAGATTTGACCAAGTTAAGGTGGTCAGACATACGAGTTTTTATATTTTCTAAAAGTTGTAATAAAAAATTCATAATTAATTATTTACTTGGAAAAAAATTATAAAAAAATATGCATCACATCGAGACATGGGTCCTCTACTTATATCTAAAATCGTATAAAAAAATATTATCATTTTATTTTAGTTAGGGTGGTTAGACAAACACCTACTTCTTATTTTTTCCCTTAAATTTAAGTACTACTGCATTGAAATTTTAAATTTTCACCAAATATATTTTATTATTTGTTAAATAAACCTAGTAGTTTAGAAACTACATTCAATTTTATATGGATTCTATTCTTACATATTTTTGAAATAATATAGATATCTCATTCAAATTTTTATGTCAAGTTGCCTAACTCTGATTTTTCTGAATTTTTTGCCACTTAAGGACCTATTTTTTCCATGATGATCCTGCACATACCCATTAAGTGGGGGAAAGGGGTTTGATAGCCTTGTCCTCATATGCCACTTGTGGTTGCCTCCTTTGGACTAGTTGTTAACCTTTCATGAAAACATAAGAGCAATCTTGGGATGTGGATGGAATGCCTTAAATTGGCTCGCATGTGACATACTTCCCTTATTCGTAATGTAGCTTATCAGGAACATATGACTTGGCACAGGTATTTCTGAGTAAGCTCTCATGTATTCTTCTCCCTTCTACTTTAAAGCAATTTCTCATAGTACTAGTGTTTGCAACTGCTTTAAAGTGGGGGCATACATCACCACTCACATTTCATTGTGCGATTTTCTTTTTCTTGCGACTCTCTCTCTTGGACACATTTGGCACAATGTTTCCTAGGATGAGACCTTGCACTTTTCCTCTCTTGGAAACAAGATGAGATCATTTTCAGTAATCCTCTCTTGGATACATTAAGCATGATGTTCCCTAAGATGAGACATTGCACGAATTAAGCAAAATCCCTTTGAACCATCCTTACACTATTCTGCATTAACAATTTCTATGAGTGTCATGAATATGAAGTTTTGCTTACCTCATAGAGCTCAAAAATCATTTTTCCTTTGTGGCACCTTGTTAAAGTTAATAGGAGGTATAAATTTAATATGGTCGAGCGGGAATCCCATTCAGTGACATGACTTTCCCCATATAGCCACCTATGTGTTTGATTGCATACCAACTAGTGTATGTTCCTCACCTTTTGGGATTTCTAACCCCAAAGACAATCAAAAGTTTCATTTCCCTAGAGTGAGTATGTTGTGGAATTCTCAACCACAAATGATCTGAAGTTTTGTGGCCCCAGAGAGAGTACATCTTTTCCGCCCCATTTATCTTCTCTTCTAGTTCTTTCCATGGCATGATTTTGTATTTGTTGATGTGTCTGATGGCACAACAACATGCAAACAAAATATTACTATTTTGTTTCTCCTAAAAGAGAAAGACAACACATGGATATTTTAGCTCCCAAGGTCTTTGTATTTGGTTCTCAATTGTGCTGATGTTGCTCAATGGTCAATGTAATAGTAATGTTCAAGGGGCCTGTAGGTGTTGAGCTTCTGGATTGTTCTGAGATCAAACAGAAACTTAAACCTACTCTAACCAGGGTTTTTAAAGAAACATAAAAAAGATAGATCAGAGCTTTGGAACATAAAAGAATGTTAATTCATCCAACTTAACCAAACTCATTACCTTTCAAGGAATTCCTAACTAAAACTACAGAACAAAATTAACTTGTGACTAACACATAGTTTCATTCATTCACAGTGTTGATTTCAATAACAAATTGCAAGTCACCATTTAAACAAAACATAAAATAAAATTTCATTCCTTGAAAGCTTCTCAAATAAAATGATTAACTCAAGACAAACATCATTCTGAAATACAATCTGAAGTAGATTTTAATCTGGTTGCTTCTACTATTAGTGAAACAGATAAGCAACATTTACAAATCTGTCACAATCACCAGTGTATAGAAAATCCATGACTCCAACTTGTTTCCATCTATACTAAGAAAGCTGGAAAGATACATTACTGTCTGTGCTGAATCTAGCTCCTACACTAAGAAGACAAAAGAAGCTCCCATTACAAAGAATCGGGATGCAGTTCTGTCTCCTCTATCTTTCTAAAACTCCTACTCTTGAAAATCTATCTCTAGAATTGTCTACTCTATTATCCCCTCTAACTGTCTCTATTCTTTCTAACTTTTACAAAGAGGCCTGAATGCCATATATACAGAGTGTACCAAAAAGAAATATTTTGGCCCCCGTTTGAGGGTTTACAAAATATCTCACTTCGTTGCAAGAGGGTTGGCCCTTAGATCTTTTGAATATAGTTAATGTTGCATCGAATTGCATCCTCGCTATCCATGTTGGTGAAAGATTTTTTCGGGGATGATCTGTAGATATTTTGTAACTACAACATTTACTTCCATGCCTTCATGTCCATCCTTGAACTCCTTTGAAGGGTTGCCTTGAATACTCTAAGGCATTGCCATTAATAGTGATCTACCCCTTTTCTGCCAATAGAATCCAACTGTTCCTATGACTTGTGGTTGTTTCTTTCCTTCGGCTTCCTTCCTACTCTAGACCTTTCTGCCTGTTGACCGTCCCTTCTGGAAACAGTTTTCGGCCTTCCTATTAGATCTCTGCACCATCATTCCCAAGTCAGTCCATCGCCTTGATCTTAGAATGAGTCCATATCGTCCACATTCTGTTAATTTCCTTCATAGGAGTGGGCAATCAGTCAATGGTTAGTCCTTTTAGCCTCTTTTGTTTGGTGGAACAAACTCCTCATAAGACTCCCAAGTGGTCAAAATTTATTCACACAGAATCGCATGTCGGTGAGACACCAATCATTTCTACCCGATGTCATTATTGCTCTCTTAGCAGCTATCGACGTGACACATGACGATCGGTAAGACTTCATATCAGGGTGCACAAGTTATATCGATATCCATTGTGGTCACCAAGATAATCGCCATTGGCCAAACATCATAGTGAGCCCAAAACATTCGGCCAGGAGTCTCTGTGATGTCCACCTTGTGAACAAACGTCGATGAGACACTACCGAGTTGGCAATATGTTACCCCGAACTCACTCCGCCTCGGTGAGACCATCGCACTTGGGAAGACATCTCCCCAAGCCCATTCTTATTCTCTGAACTTGAGCCGTCCTTTTATTTCAGCGAGACCCTCACAAGTCGGTGAGACATCATACCAAGTTCAAACATTACATCGAGAACACAATCCCCTCGGCGAGACTAATAGCCATCAGTGAGACATCTCACTGAGTCCATTTCATTTCAGTCAAACTTTATTTGGTCACTGGGACGCTATGCTGAAATCATCCCACTCTTGCCGAGGTCAAACCCTTTCTTTTGGTGAGACTTTGATGGATCGGCGAAACCCCTCGCACATATTATCTCCTGTCGGCGAGACTTTCTTCCTTCGCCATGACATTATACTGAAGTCACCTCTTTCGCTGAGAGCTCATTTCATGTTGGGGAGACCTCATGGTGAAACCACAACCCTATACCGAAGGGACCACCTCTTTCGGTGAGACTTCTTGCTGACACTACTCGATGTCACCAAGACCTCCCTCCATTGGCAGGAACTCACGGCGAGTCAGGAGTCATACCGACATCCCCTTTTCATAGCCAAGGCCATCACTCGTTGGTAGGACATCCCGGGGTTAGTGAGACTTTTTGCCGAGATCACCATCCTCTCGCTGAGCTCAAACGTCATTTTGGTGGGACTAATAACCATCTCCCCGATGATGCCTCCCTTCACCAAGACTCTTTAGGTTGGCAAGACTTCATGTCGAAAGTAAATCTTTCCCAGCAAGATCCTCTAATGACATCCTTCTTCGGTGTGACCTCCCATGTCAGCGAGACTTTTTTCCGATGTCATTCCATGTTAGTGAGAGCTTTTCCGTTTGCCGAGACCCTATGCCAAATGTAAAACCTTCTCCGAGAGCCCCTGTGAACAATTGTCGGCAAGAGGTTCATTTGTCAGTGAGAACTCTCAACGATGCAAACCTCCTTTTGCCGAGACTTCTTCTTGAGCGGAGAGACATATAAAACCCTATGGTGACAGATATCCTGGTGACCAGTGGATCCCAAATGAATAATACACCCTGCTAGTCGGTAAGACACCTGAAAGGTCTTACTAAATTTCTTGTTGAGGAGTTTCATGCTAAATGTGATTGAGGCATGCCCTCAGTTGGCTTCCCTAAGAGATATCTTCATATGACCAATTCAATCCTGCAAAACAAATGCCTCCATTAGTCCTCAAGGCATATAAAATACACTCTCGTTTATGATTATTTCATTCAATTCTTAGCAAGAAGAAAACCAATTTTGGCGGAGGTGGAACCAAATCCGAACCAGAAACGACACCCTCCTTCAAAACTGGTGGGGCGAAACCAAGAAGAAATCAAAATCGGGACTGAAGTTGGAATGGAAATAAGATACAAACCAAACACTAACCTCTCATACTGCCTTCCTGGCTCCACTCCTGCAAAATGGAAACAATGCAAATAGAAAACCCAACACCCGACCAAGTGGGTGGAACCAGAGGAAAACGAAGAAACGAACCAGGCAGAGTCAGGACCAGAACCAAACCCGAAATAGAAACTTTTGCAAGTTTCAGCTTCAGATTTCATTATGAACCTGCCTCCGATGACACCTGAAAAAGATAGAGAAAGGACAAGAAAGAGAAGAAGAAAGGGCAGAAAATACCCCACGACAAAAGAAAAGGAACCAAAAGCAAAAGCACAAGACACGCAGAACCGGGATTCGAATGCAACCCGAATCTGAAACTTGCAAAATTTTATGGTTTCAGTTCCAGTTTTGGTTCCGAGTCCGCCAAATGAACATGAAAAGACCCAAGGAAGAGGGGAAACCCCCAAGACATGGGACACAAAATGAAAAGGGAAATGACCAACAATAGAAAGAGACCAAGGGAAAGGTGGAGTCGAGGCCAGGATGGAACACAGATCGAAAACCTCAAAGAGTTCAATGTTCGGATTTAGGTCCAGACCCGGATCCGACATAACAAAAGACACCAAAATAAAGGAACTGTCAGAACGGGAACCGGGAATGGTGCAAAACTAGAGAATTTTGGATGCAATTCCAAGCTTGATATTGGTCCCGGTTTTGTATCTGATAGAACAAAAGAAAAGAAAAAAATGCCTAAGGCAGAAAACCAAAGGCCAAGGAAAAAGAAAAGAACAAGGGGGACCCATTTTTTTCCACAAAAAACTAGGGTGGTTATGCAGGGCATAACAAATGGCGACTCGACTGGGAAATTGGTTTAAGGTCATTTTCAAGAAACTGAAGGATTCAGCTACCTAGAACTCCTGGTTCATGAACATCACAATTCCAGTTGGGTCAATTTTAACAACCAAGGCTGAGCTAGAATCTCAAATGTAAATCAACAATGGCTACCCCTGAATCTATGTGTGTGCTTAATTGTGCATCACTCTTTTATAAAGTTTTCTTCATATTTCAAACAACAATGTGCAAGATTTGAGCTTCATGAGTTGATTCCCGTTAGTTGTTGTGCAATGATATCTTGGGCATTGCTCCATTGCCAGTTAGGCATTCATAACCCCGACGAAGATACCTCTAGTTTTCTCATAGCATCACTCTACTGCTAGTCAAGTGTCCATAGCCCTGGTAGAGATACTAGAATCACCCATTCATATTGAATCTACTTTTCTCTTCAAATAGTTCTCTCATTTTTTTTTCTCATAGAGTTTCAGATATTTCATTTAATTTTTTCTTCTTCAGTATGTCAGATGTTTAACATCTGTTCTAGGTTGAAAACTACGATGGACCTCATAACAACACTTGGGAGATCAGATTTTTCACTCAAATCTTACAACACTATCATTCTAAGATAAATATACCATTACAAAAGGAGATGATCTTGATGATTTGTGACAGATTCAGAGGAGCTAATGAAGGTTATTTACTTTGCACCTTGTTTTCAAGACCTTCCATAACTCTTATTGGCAATGGGCATAAAACAAAGAGTTTAGGACAAAATCACCCAATCAGCAAACCTGAAAATCCCTAAACCACTTCTCTCCTAATAACCAAAAGTATACCTTAGATAACATCCCACTATTTAAAGATGGAAAGAATAGAGAAACCCTAAAGAACAAAACAAGACAAAAATAAAATAACAAAGGAAATGAAAGGACAGAAAGAAAGAACAAATAAACAACAACAAAACTATTTACAAACAGAAAAAGACAATTATTTACAAACAGACAAAAAACAAACTACTTACAAATAGAAAACAAGAGGACATGGGAAAAAGAAAACAACAGAACAAAAATAAAACTAACCAAAATAAAAACCAACACTAGAAAATCCTAATCCTAAACTAACTACAAAGCTAAGCCTTACAAACACAAAACTGTAAAAATTTGTAAATTGACTTGACTGATTTTTCATTATGTGCAGCAATCTTAACTTACTAGGCACAGTTCTAAACCTAGCAAATTTATCTTTATACTCAGAAATGTGAAGTTTATAGGAAATAAGTTCGTTCTAAGGGCATAAAGCTTGAAATATTATTGTTACCTAATTTTCACCCACGGGCTCAATTAGGCAGGATAAATCATGTGACAGAGGTTTGAGAAGGCCAAATGGAGCACTCGCACTAGGGCAAAGGTAATGAATCTGATGCTAGGTTATAGGGAACTTAGTTTAGAAGCCTTCCTTGTTCAAAGTTCGGCATGAAAATCCTCTAAGGAGAAAGTCAACAAGACCTTCTAGATGTCTTGCCGACTAGCAAGGGTTCCATCAAGCCTGAATGTTTCACAGTGAGATCCTATCGACATGAGATCAAGGTCTCCCCAACCCATAATGCATTTGGTTAAATATGCTTCAGTGTTGTTTATTGGCAAGACCATAGGAATGTCATAGTGAGTGGAATTCACCTGCAGGTTCCTTTTGGAAAGACTTCGATCATCATCCTGGTGAGAAAAGGATATCTATATTGGTGGGAGGTTTTTCCTTCGGGGTGAAGTCTCGGCGACATTTTTGGGTCTCACCGATTAATCACATCGGGTAAACACTTTGGTAGGAGTTGTCTTCTTTGGTGTGTGGTCTTTCTAAGTCGCTTAAGTCTTGCCGACCACCGATAAAGATATGCATCTCAGGGAGAAGAAGGATGTGTGCCAGGAGGTCTCGCTGACACATGAGAGTCACCTCGACTAGATCCCAGTTCGCCAAAAGGAGGGTTAGGTCACCAAGATGTCTCATCAACTAGAAAGGCCTCGCCGAGAGAAACTGATATCATTGTGATGTCTTGGCCAAGGCATTATGTCTTGCCGAAGATAAAGGGGGCCTCAATATGTGTTTTGCCTTTGGCAGGAGTCTCGCCAACAACAAAAGACCTCATCGAGAAGGTTTGACATCGGCATAAGGTCTTGTCGATATAAGGATGTCTCCCTGATAGAAAAGGGAGCTTGCTAAAGGATTTGGCCTTCGGCATAAGGTATCAGTGATGCGGGGGTCTTGCCAATAAAGGGAGCCTTTGGTGTGACATTCCAAGTCAAAGAAGGGTCTCCCCAACCCAGTGATGTCTTCCCGACCATTGAACAACTTGACGAAAAAGAGGAGCTCAGTGTGAGGTCTGGGAGAAGAAGGGAAGTCTCACCGACATGAAGGAGCTCGCCGAAGAGTAAGCAGGTATCGGTATGACTAGTGGACCTCCCTATGAAGTCTTCCCAACTTGTAACGGTCTTGGCTTGGTAAAATGGAGTGTGTTCGGGGTGACATCAATCAACTCCTGCCGAAAGATGAGGGGTCTTGGGGTAACGTTTTGCCTTCGGTAAAACATCTCACCGACACTCAGGTGTCTTGCCGAATGAAGAAGAGCTCAAGGAGATGTTGAATTGAACTCAGAAAAGGAAATAGAGATCGATGAAGGTCTCACCAACCAAGCAAGCTCTCGCCGAAAGGGAAATGGAGTTCGCCATGAGGTTTGGGTTCGCCATGTTGTGTCGGCAAATGAGGATGTCTTGGCGAAGTGTGATGTCAATGAAGAAAAAGGAGAAACTTCGCTGTGACATCCCAGCTTACTGGTAGAAGGTCTCCCTGAAGTAAAATAGGTTTGGTGAGAAAGAGGTATCACCGTTGTGATGTCCCAACGACTAATTGGAGTCTCCCCGAAATTGATGCCTTCACTAAAGAATGTGGAGTTCGTCATCATGATATCTCAGCGAAAGAAATGTGTCTTGTCGATGATTTCAGTGATATCGGTATGACTTTGTGAACTCGATAGGAGCTCTCATCGATAGTGTCATGTTATGTTGATAGCTTCAGAGGGGCATAATCGCATCGGTGAGACACTTCCAATGTCTCACCGAGATGCGATTCTGACTAAACGAGCTTTTGACCGTTGAGGAATCCATATGGAATGTGTCCAGCCAATTAGAGTGCAGGTAAAGAGGAGTCATGGTAGCTTGACTAGTGCCAAGAAGATCAACAGGGTGAATCGAAGTGGATCAGCTCTGAATCATTCAAAGCAGCTCAACAGGGGATTCGAGGGAGCACATGAGGACCATAAATGAATGCAGTAGCCGTGAAAGATCTAAGGGCTTCTCTGGGGAATGACTCTTCACCGACATGGACACGCAGGGTGCAACATTAAATTCAATCAAAAGATCTAAGGAGAGATTTATCCCGAGGACTGATATTTTGTTGGCCCTAAGGAGCCAAGATCTTTTTTGTATATAAGGAATTTTTTCCTTTTTGTAAATAGTTCGGATAATGCACTAAAAAGAGTTAGTGATTTTTTAGCAATACTCTCTCAGCTGGTGTATGTTTTGTAACTCACTTTGATTTTGGAATATAAAATGCAAAGTTTCCTTGGCCTCTATTGATGCTTTAGTTTTCCATTACTGTTCTTGCAAAGTGTTGTGCATTTCAGGTTAATAATCAAGTTATCTTGTGAATTCTTTTTATTCCTTTATAACTTTATTTGGTGTTTCATGCCATCCTTTGTAAAAAGCACCATTATATGAATCACAAAGCTATGTTTACATAATCACACATAGATTCTATTCTGTGAAAGTCATTTCCTTTATTGAAAAAATGTGTGTATCAAACCTGTTTGTGACATGTTAATGTGTAGCTCATGGAATTTGAGATGTATCTTTTTGATCATTGAAAAATTTCAAGTGCACTCTAAGTATTCCATTGATCTCATCAAACTTGGTGTATCACCATAGGTTAGTTTCATTCATGTACTCCTTCTCCCTTTTCCCTTTACTAAATCGTTAGTTTAGGTGATACCTAAAGGAAGTCGGCCTTCTCCAGAGGTTCATTTCAACTTAGGTGACCCATAGCCTTGAAGTGATCCCATGTTTCTCTAGATAGCTCAGTTTCATCACTATGCGTATGGTGCATTTCTGGTAGATAATAGTTTTGGCATGCCTGGTGGGACTATTTCCACATGATATTGCTGGTTTGGTATGGAACTAGCAGGTTCCAGACTTTACAGAAGTCAATTTTTCATACTTGGCGACTCTGTAGAGAGAAAGAGCTTCAGAATCAGCCCCTTCTACAGTTTATGAGAAGAATTCAGACAAGGAGCAACTCAGGTCCTTTCGAATATCTATAGTTATCACCACCAAGAAGACAAGGTAGAGCAACAGAAAGGCAAGGAAAAACAATTATTTGTTCTAGAAGAACTCAATCCACTCCTCCATTTGTGGGATCACACATTGTTGTCTCATCTTTTATTTCATCTAGAGTACTAGTAAACCCACCTCAGCCACCTCTAATGGCCGCTCCAAGGAATCAACCCTTTGTTGCTTTCAATGGAGGGAGTCCCCTAAATCTAGCATAGCACAATGATATTCCAATGGCAGCCTTGAAGAGTCTGCCAACTTTCACAAGGGAAGACCAAACTACCCCGATTGAACACATGCGAGATGTGGCTTCATTATGCGGAGTCCATCACATAACCCAAGAGGATGTTGTTGTGAGATTATTGGCTGCTTCACTAAAAGGAAGAGTTGTACAATGGTATACGAGCTTACCAGTCAGTTCAATCGCAACTTGGGATGAATTTGGAGACAAGTTGCATAAACAATTTCAAGATAGTTCTGATAATCTGTCTCTATTGGAACAATTAACTACAATTATGAGGGCTCCACAAGAGCAGATGAATTATTTCAATTTCATATTTCAAAGAACCTGAGATAGAATCCCTACAACGGTGATGCCACCTCCAGAATATGCATTTTTTTACTTTTTGAGGGCTCTTAACAGTGATATAGCTGTTATGATACAATCAATGGGAGGGGTTTCTCTACTAGATGCTTTTGAAATAGCAATCAGAGCTAAAAACAGCCTAATACAGGCTAGTAAACTTGCTCCTAGGTCGCCAATGCCTATATTCCCAGAGATCCATACAAATATTCCTCTGCAGATACCACCTTTTGCACCTCTACCACCTGCTCCAGTTGCTATAACACAAGAAAATGATGTTCCAAGTTCTTCAAATGAGTTGCAGGAAATCAAAAGTCTATTGCAGACTTTTGGTAATAAGCTTGTAAACTTGGAGAAGCAACAATCATATAGCAGGCCTTATCAACAGCAGAGTTCAAGTCAGCAACAAGCATATCAAGGTAGTAGACAAGCCTACCAGGGGAATTATCAGGGCCCAATACAAAATGTGAACACAAGACCTTTTCAAGCCTATGCTCCAGCACCTGTTAGTGCAGTCAAGGACCTGGTTCCTATTCAAAATAACTTGGCAGCAGATTATGAGTGGTGTTACCCTTGCAACCAGCCTCACAATCAAGCCACTTGCTCAAATGGACAGGAAAATCAAGCACTAATGGTACAAAATGCATCAAGCTCACAACAACATGCACTTAATGAGCCATCTCCACAACACCAAGACCATTTTGCAAATGATGCTACCCTACTCAACTGGCAAGGTGAAGAATTATGTGGATTGAATGCAGATAATTCCTCAGTCGCAGCTAACACTAGGGCAAAGAAAAGAGCTTTCGAGCTTGATCATATAGCTGACAAAGGAAAGGCATTAGCTGTTGAACCATCTACATCTCAAGTGACTAGTGGTTTGCAAGGAAATCAACAACTCCCACTGAAGGAACAGCTACACTTGCAAGCTGATCACAACTGCATGAAGGTACTTTACAAATTAAACCCAGTTGTGCCCTTTAATATTCTTGATAGTATGAAGAAGATGAATGTGACGATGTCTATGTGGGATTCCTTAGCCATCCCTGGTCAAAAAGACATGTTACACTCTGCTTTGACAAACTTAAAAGTGTCTAATCAATCTGAATCCCCAATAGGTCAAGTTAGAACAGTGTTAACAAATGATACCCAAGGAAATGATAAGCAACCCAACAAAAAGACAGGAAAAGGAGTTAAAGCACCTCCATTTTACGTGTCAGTAATCATAGG
The DNA here is from genome assembly GCA_007258455.2 of Sequoia sempervirens. Taxonomy (NCBI): domain Eukaryota; kingdom Viridiplantae; phylum Streptophyta; class Pinopsida; order Cupressales; family Cupressaceae; genus Sequoia; species Sequoia sempervirens. The sequence goes on along the minus strand of VDFB02132708.1, from coordinate 47,952 downwards.
TGACAAGTTAGTTCATAATTGTATGGTAGACAATGGAGCTAGTAGCTCTATGATGCCAAAGCAGATTGCTGACAAGCTTGGGCTAAAGTATCAGCCTTTAGAGAAAGGAGTAATACAATTGGATGGTACCTCTGTTAATACACTAGGCATCATTAAAGATGTGAGTCTTACCCTTCATGCTTGTCCTAATTTTTTAGTTCCCCAAGACATATGTGTCATAGACCTTCCACCTTTGTTTTCCTTGTGCTTATCAAGAGACTTTACAGCCTGGTCACATATGCTATTTAGAACAAGATATGGAACCAAGGTTACCATTAAATCTGAAAGGTTGGCTAAGGATCACATTAAGCCATATAACCCAAGTCCCATCAATGGTACTCCTGTTGTTGCAGACACAAATTGTGTTGTTTTCACTGACAGTGAGCTAGCTGCTACTCAAGAACTTCAAGTAGAAGTTGTCCCTGATGTGCTTCTACATGAATGGGTAGTTGAAAATGTGTTGGATAGTCCTGAAGACCTCATTCAAGATGTTGGTATGGGTAACTATGTCATACTTGAACCTGATGCAGAGATTCCAAACCTTGAAAAGGATTCAGGCCAGCTACTGCAATAGCAAGGTGAACTTTGGGAAATGTTCTTTGATGGTTCCAAAAGCAAGAATGGATCAGGAGGAGGTGCAATGCTTGTATCTCCATGGGGTGATAAGTATTATTCTACATTCTGTTTTGCTTTTGCATGTTCTAATAACACTACTGAGTATGAGGGCCTTGTTCAAGGCCTTGACTGGGCAAGGAAGAGAGGAATTACCTACTTGAAAGTTTATGGGGACAGTGAGTTAATTGTCAATCAAATAAGAGGCTTGAATGTTGCTAAAAATGACACACTAAAGTCTTATAGAAATAGAGTGTGGAATATGATTGAGGAGTTTGATGCCTTTAACTTAGTGTCTATTCCAAGGAACTAGAATGAACATGTTGATAGGCTTGCAACTATTGGAGAATAGTTTGATATTCCAGGTGATATTAGAAAAGAGAGGGTACAACAATACATTGAAGTTGTAGTCAGGCCATCAATTCGTGATAACAACATTCACTAGCAGGTTTTTGACAGCGATGAACAAATTCTTTCTTTTTTGCTCGAAGAAGATCAGTTCTCCATGGTGAATCAAGCAAAACTTAAGTAACAATATGATAATCAAGTTATATAGTTGAAGACCAACAAGCTTCCCAAAGAGCTGGTTACCTTAGAATCCATATTCAATCCTAATGACCAGCTTAATAAGAATAAAGTCAGCATCCAAGTGAAAGAAGATCATTATGAGGAAGTTGAAATCTTTAAAGGTAAGCTTTTCAAATTGGGAAAATTTTGTTCAGCTAAAGATAAGAAAGCTTTCATTGTTTTATGCCAAGAGTATCATGATGTTTTTGCTTGGAAATATTTTGATTTAAGGGGGTTTGATCCTCATATTACACAACATACAATTGAGTTAGAACCTGGTGTCAAGCCTGTTAGACAAAAAAAAAGTCCCTTGAATCCTAAGCTTGAGCCCTTAATGATTAAAGAGCTGACCAAACTAGTTGAAGGGGGTATCATCTTTTCAACTAAACACACATCTTGGGTTTCTAATCTTATTCCGGTTAGAAAGAAAAGTGGTGAAATAAGACTTTGTGTAGACTTTAGGGATTTTAACCGAGCATCTTTGACATATCATTACCCGCTATAATCAGGTGCTAGTTAAAGAGGAGGATCAGTTCAAAATTGCTTTTACAACTAAGTGGGGAACTATGGCATACAAAATGATGCCTTTTGGTTTATCTAATGTTGGTGCCACGTTTCAAAGGGCCATGGATATGGCGTTCCAAAGTTTGATTAATAAGATTTTGTTGGTTTATTTGGATGATATAACTGTATATTCAAAAACTACAGATGAACATTTGTCACATCTCAAGGAAGTTTTTGAGAAATGTAGGGAGTTTGGGATATCCCTCAATCCTACAAAAAGTATTTTTGCAGTTCATGAAGGTAGACTATTAGGCCATATAGTATCAAAGGATGGAGTTACCATTGATCCAGAAAGACTCAAAGCTATACTTGAGCTACCATTACCCAATCATAAGAAAGGATTGCAGAGCTTTTTAGGGAGAATCAACTTTCTAAGAAGATTTATTCCCAATGTTGCAATTTTGCTACAGCCTTTGACTGCCATGCTAAAAAAGAACATAGTTTTTAGTTGGACAAAAGAAGAAAAGCATAGTTTTGAAGAAATCAAGGAGGCTTTAGCATCTGCTCCGACATTGGAAAATCCATATTTCTCTAAAGACTTCTTTTTGTATGCTTTTGGTAGTAGTAGTTCAATCTCTGCTATGTTGGTTTAGAAAAATAGTGATAACTTAGAACAACCCATAGCTTTCTTTAGCCAAGTACTTACTGATTATGAAGAGAGGTATACTTTTGTTGAGAAACATGTTCTCACTATGATCAGAAGCCTAAAGAATTTTAGGCCTCTAGTTTCAAACAATAAGATTCATATTCCGGTTGCACACTCAAGTGTGAAGGAGTTTCTGTTGAACAAAGATCTGAATGAAAAAAGAGCAGGATGGATCACCAAGGTCATGGAATATGATGTGGATTTCAAGATTACCAAATTGGTTAGAGGTAAAGGTCTCTATGAATAGCTTGCTACAGGGTCAATCAGTGAAAATGAATTAGAAAAGGGTGTTGTTTTTGCTAATATAAATGAGCCTCAAGATGCTCAAGATGATGTGTCTCTAATAACAACAAATTGGGTTCAAGACATGACCCATTTTTTATAGTCTGGTGAGTGTCCACCAAGTTTGAACAAAGCTAAAAGAAGATACCTTAGACTACAGTCCATACCATATGTGCTAATGAACAATGTTCTTTTCAAAAAAGATCTAAATGTTCTATTACGATGTATTCACAGTGATCAGATTGAGAAGGTACTTCATGAGTTTCATGATGGAGTCTCGGGGGGTCACTTTGCTCCGAGGACTACTGCATGGAAGATAATGAGATTTGGTTATTACTGGCCCAGTTTATTCAAAGATACATATGCATGGTCAAAGAAATGTGTGAAGTGTGCTCTTTTTGCAGGAAAAGAAAAGTTTCCTGCTATGCCTCTACATCCAATTCAGGTATAGCAGCCCTTCATGAGATGGGGAATTTATTTCATTGGACCAATAAATCCACCATCTAGTATTGGTCACAAGTGGGTGCTCACTAATATAGACTACTTCACACGATGTACAGAAGCAATAGCTTTGAGAGAAGCAAAGGAGTCTTCAATTTTGAGCTTCTACGAGGATATAGTAACCAGATTTGGGGTTCCTGACTCTATCATATCTGATAACGCTCTTGCATTTGTGGGATTAAGATTAATTGATTGGGCTGTTAAACATGGTATTCATTTGAATACATCCTCAAATTATTACCCTCAGGGTAATGGTTTAGTTGAAAGCACAAATAAGAATCTCATTAGGATTATCAAAAGAATAATGGAGGATAATCAAAGGACCTGGCACACTAAATTAAAGTATGCACTTTGGGTAGATAGAGTGACTCCTAAGAAGTCTATTGGTAACTCACCATATATGCTAGTTTATGGCAAAGAGGCTAGATTACCTCTATCTGTGGAGCTTCCAACTCTGGACATTGTTAATGTTAGAGATGTTTGAGGGACATGACCCAATGTCTGTGAGGTATGCAAAGCTCATGGAGCTCGAAGAATCAAGGGACAAAGCAATGAAATATTTGGAGTATCATCAGCTCCAAACAAAAAGAACATTTGACAAGAAGGCTACAGGAAAAGTTTTCAAGGTGGGAGATCTCATGCTAAAATGGGATGTTTTGAAAAGTAGGTCAGGCCATCACACCAAGTTTGATAACATGTGGATGGGTCCATTTCTTATTAGAGATTGTAAGGAGCACAATGCTTATCAACTGGCCACAACAGAAGGTGAAGTACTTCCTATCCTAGTTAATGGGATACACCTTAAGCCTTGTTTTCAAGTTTGATGAGTTCCTCTATTGTACATATTAGGTTAGGTTTTATGTTTTCCATAAGTGTTGTTCCAGCATAGTAAATAGTTTTTTTTTTGTTTTTCTCCTGTTTTTGTCATTTTGGCAACCTGTTGTGTTCTATGAGTCTCAAGCGAATTGCAACCATGTGCAAAGTTGCTCTGGGTCTATTTTTGAGGTTCTCCTAATGACTCCATACCCAATGGATGGGCCTAGGCTACTGGTTTTCCATGTTTAGAGGGAAAACATCTAGCAAAGGTCGCCAAAAATGTTACCTAATTTTCACCCATAGGCTCAATTAGGTAGGATAAATCATGTGACAGAGGTTTGAGAAGGCCAAATGGAGCATTCGCACTAGGGAAAAGATAATGAATCTGATGCTAGGTTACAGGGAACTCAGTTTGGAAGCCTGCCTTGTTCAAAGTTCGGCATGAAAATCCTCTAAGGAGAAAGTCAGCAAGACCTTCCGGATGTCTTGCTGACTACCAAGGGTTCCATCAAGCCTGAATGTTTCACAGTGAGATCCTATCGGCATGAGATCATCAAGGTCTCCCCGACCCATAATGCATTTGGTTAAATATGCTTCGGTGTTGTCTATCGGCAAGACCCCAGGAATGTCATGGCGAGTGGAATTCACCTGCAGGTTCCTTTCAAAAAGACTTCGATCATCATTCTGACGACAAAAGGATATCTATATCGGTGGGAGTTTTTTCCTTCGAGGTGAAGTCTCAATGACTTTTTTGGGTCTCATCGACTAATCGCATTGGGTAAACACTTTAGCAAGAGTTGTCTTCTTCGGTGTGTGGTCTTGCTGAGTCCCTTAAGTCTTGCCAACCACTGATAAAGATATGCATCTTGGGGAGAAGAAGGATGTATGCTAGGAGGTCTCGTCGACACATGAGAGTCACCCCAACTAGATCCCAGTTCTCCAAAAGGAGGGTTAGGTAGCCAAGACGTCTCAGTGACTAGCAAAGGCCTCGTTGAGAGAAACTGATATCGTCGTGATGTCTTGGCGAAGGCATTATGTCTTGCCGAAGATAAAGGGGGCCTCAATATGTGTTTTGCCTTCGGTAGGAGTATCGCTGACAACAAAAGACCTCGCCGAGAAGGTTTGACATCAGCATAAGGTCTCTTCGATATAAGGATGTCTCCCCGATAGAAAAGGGAGCTTGCCGAAGGATTTGGGCTTTGGCATAAGGTCTCAGCGATGCGGGGGTCTTGCTGATAAAGGGAGCCTTTGGTGTGACATTCCAAGTTGGAGAAGGGTCTCCCTAACCTGGTGATGTCTTTCTGACCACTGAACAACTCAGCAAAAAAGAGGACCTCAGTGTGAGGTCTGGACGAAGAAGGGAAGTCTCGCTGACATGAAGGAGCTTGCCGAAGAGTAAGCGGGTATCGATATGACTAGTGGACCTTGCTATGAAGTCTTCCCAACTTTCCATGGTCTTGCCAAAAGAAATGTAGAGCTCGGTAAAATGGAGTACATTTGGGGTGACATCAATCAATTCCTGCCGAAGATGAGGGGTCTCGGGGTAACGTTTTGCCTTTGGTAAAATGTCTCACTAACACTCGGTGTCTTGCCGAATGAAGAAGAGCTTAGGGAGATGTCGAATTGAACTCAGAAAAGGAAACAGAGATCAATGAAGGTCTCATCGATCGAGCAAGCTCACGTTGAAAGGTAAATGGAGTTCGCTGTGAGGTTTGGGTTCGCCATGTTGTCTCGGCGAATGAGGATGTCTCAGTGAAGTGCAATGTCAACAAAGAAAAAGGAGAAACTTCGCTGTGACATCCCAGCTTACTGGTAGAAGGTATCCCCGAAGTAAAATAGGTTTGGCAAGAAAGAGGTATCACCGTTGTGATGTCCCAACGACCAGTTGGAGTCTCCCCAAAATCGATGGCTTCGCTAAAGAATGGGGAGTTCGTCATGATATCTCAGTGAAAGAAATGTGTCTTGCCGATGATTTCAGTGATATCAGTATGACTTTGGGAAATCGATAGGAGCTCTCATCGATAGTGTCATGTTATGCCGATAGCTTCAGAGGGGCATAATCGCATCAGTGAGACACTTCCAGTGTCTCGTTGAGATGCGATTCTGACTAAACGAGCTTTTGACCATAGGGGAATCCATATGGAATGTGCCTAGCCAATCAAAGTGTAGCTAAAGAGGAGCCATGGCAGCTTGACCAGTGCCAATAAGATCAACAGGGTGAATCAATGTGGATCAGCTCTGAATCATTCAAAGCAGCTCGACAGGGGATTCAAGGGAGGACATGCGGACCAGAAATGAATGCGGTAGCTGCAAAAGATCTAAGGGCTTCTCTAGGGAATGAATCTTCACTGACATGGACACACAGGGTGCATCATTAAATTCAATCAAAAGATCTAAGGAGAGATCTATCCCAAGGACTGATATTTTGTAGGCCCTAAGGGGCTGAGATCTTTTTTGTATATAAGGAATTTTTTCCTTTTTGTAAATAGTTCGAATAATGCACTAAAAAGAGTTAGTGATTTTTTAGCAATCCTCTCTCAGCTGGTGTATGTTTTGTAACTCACTTCAATTTTGGAATATAAAATATAGAGTTTCCTTGGCCTCTGTTGATGCTTCAATTTTCCATTACTATTCTTGCAAAGTGTTGTGCATTTCAGGTTAATAATCAAGTTATCTTGTGAATTATTTTTATTCCTTTATAACTTTATTTGGTGTTTCATGTCCTCCTTTGTAAAAAGCACCATTATATGAATCACAAAGCTGTGTTTACATAATCACACATAGATTCTATTATGTGAATGTCTTTTCCTTTATTGGAAAAATGTGTGTATCAAACCTTTTTGTGACATGTTAATGTGTAGCTCATGGAATTTGAGATGTATCTTTCTGATCATTGAAAAATTTCAAGTGCACTCTAAGTATTCCATTGATCTCATCATACTCGGTGTATCACCATAGTTTAGTTTCATTCATGTACTCCTTCTCCCTTTTCCCTTTACTGAATCGTTAGTTTAGGTGATACCCAAAGGAAGCCGACCTTCTCTGGAGGTTCATTTCAACTTAGGTGACCCACAACCTTGAAGTGATCCCATGTTTCTCCAAAAAGCTTAGTTTCATCACTGTGTGTAGGGTGCATTTCTGGTAGATAACAATTATCAATTGTGGGTTCTTAGTTTTGTCATGATTTACCCACAAATAGGTTTTACTATTCCCAACGCCATAATCAAACTGAAAATTATTAAAACACATAGGATAATGAAAGGACACAACCTAATTCAGAAGATTCCCAGTTACCAATGCAGACTTGTGTTGTATGAACTCCCTCTCTCAGGGTCTCATCTCATGGAACATCATCAAAGCAAGGTCTGTCTCAGAGCTGGGATATTCACTAACCAACATCTCTGTATTCATCTCGGGTATAGAGTAAAAAAAAATTTGGATTCCCTGAGATGAAGTCTTACTTTCAACACTTTCTTGCAACATGTCGCTCGCAAGGGTTTGAGAATCTGTATCCATCTTATCACCATTGATGTCAAGGATACTGGCACATGGTGAACAATGATTTATTCCAAACTCATTTGAATGCACGGGGACAAAGTTAGGAAATCACTTTCTCAATTCATATTCCTGCACATCATCAACAAGAACATACCAATCAGCATCAAAGTTATTAATATTAGGATCAAATTGATTTGTGGATGCTAAGCAAGGACTCTCTTCAACCAACACATTTGAGTAAACAAAATAAAAATCAAGAAAATACTCCCTGGTCTCATTCTCTTCGTCATATTGAAGAGATTCAACTTCTGAGATAGCCTCTTGGTTGCTTCCTTGGCATTCCCCTGCTTCATCCAAATGTACCCCGTCATGAATTTCTTTAGGGAACACTTGACTGATCTGCACATCTACTTGAACTTCTTCCCTTAAGATTTCATTTTGGCATTTAAGTCCTTGTTTTTGACCACAAGGTTCATTAGCAATCTCATCTTGAAGTGTGTTATCTGTTTCAACCCGTTCACTACTTAAATCAGCGGAGTCATCTTCTTACATTAACCCATCAAAGTGTACTTCTTCCTCATTCACCATCATGAAAGAATCTATGAATGCATCGATGAATCCATTCTCCATTTCTATCAATCCCTCACTAGGTAGAGGAGTTTCACTAGTTGTTGAATCCATCTCAATGCAAGGATCAAGGCCATCAAAAGATAGGGAAGAACTAAACCTCCTCACACAGTTACTCTCATCATTTTGGATGGACTGATTATCATTTTCATGTGTGCTAGTTGTTTCATTCTCCTCATTGAGGGGATACGTATTCCAAGGATCTTCCATAAGTGTTCCTTCACTAGTGATTAGTTGCTTGAAATATAACTACATCCTTCCTAGGAAGACATGGCAGTCCATCTGAGAGTGTTGATTAGTTCTATGTATCCTACATCCACTTGGCCCAACAAGTTCTGATAGTTTCAGATCTCCCAACTCTTCTAATTTGTCCCTTATTCAATTTTTCATACGAGGGATATCAATCCAACATGAACCATGTTCCTTTATCCATTCCTCATCACCCTAATTATCATCTTGATCAGAAGAGTTGTTCAAATCGTCAGGAGATATTGTTGATTTCTCATGACAACAATCCCGTATTAATACCTCATCTCCTTCAAAGCTATCATTAGTGCTAACATTCTCAAAAAATCTAGATTCTATCTTGAGATTTCCATTATGCTCTAAATTTACATCCATTTCATGCTTTTTACCAAACAAGTCATCAAAATTATATACTTTCTCATCAAATGTTTCATCCACAACTTCATTGTGATGTAATGGACTATGCTTTGGAACATGACTGAAAAGAGATGATATGGTTATAGCTTCATTGACAAGTGGGGTACCTAACTCTATGATTGGATTTTGTAGAGGTAAGTTCTCCCATTGGTCTTGTATGTGATTGACCTGATATGGGGTGTTGGGGAATGTGGTGCTTGGAACCTTAGGAAGGTCGTAGCTGCTTGGTGAGAATGATTGCACCTAGGTAGGGATGGTGGGTGAAGTGGCATAAGGCTATAGATGATGGAAGTTTGCAAGCACAAGAGGATTATAACCATGAGTTTGGCTATCTGAATTTCTAGTGTCACATCCAAATTGTGCCAATAAGAGAGCTTTGTTCAATGCATCATGCAAGGATGTAGCCTCACCACAACATCTAACTTTGGTTGAAAATGAAAGGTTTAAACCCCAATAATAATGTTCTATCAGTACATGATCATCAACAACCAAATCTAAAGGTTGAACCCTTTGATACATAAACAAAAATTTGTGGTTAAATTGATAAATGAGTTCTAATGGTATCCTTTTCGTAGTTGCAAATTCATGTAATGGGTGTAGTGCATGAGGATCAAACTGATCTAAGAATAAGATTTCTAATTCTATCCATGAATAAATAGATTCTGGTGGTAGATTATCATACCATTGCCTGGTTGTACCCTGAAATGTTTTGATGAACAATTGATAGACGACATCCTCATGCTGAACCTAGAGAAAAGTAAATACATGCCTGCAAATTCCAACATGTTTAGAAGCATTTTGCTCAGTGTTAGGGAAAAATAAAGGAAGTCTATCATACATGTGACCAGGGATTTCATGGGAAAATCCTAGTGTATAAAAAAGGGCTACCCATTGGAGCTTGGTTTTCCAAGATCTGACCCACTCCAACTCACAACAATCCAAAATTACTCAAAGGCCCTCCTTCTAGCACCAGTCTCTATTGACGTGTCTGATGGCACAACAACATGCAAATAGAATATTACTATTGTGTTTCTCTTGAAAGAGAAAGAAAACACATGGATATCTTAGCTCCCAAGGTCTTTGTAGTTGGTTCTCAACTGTGATGATGTTGCTCAATGGTCAATGTAATAGTAATGTTCAAGGGGCCTGCTGGTGTTGAGCTTTTGGATTGTTCTGAGATCAAACATAAACTTAAACCTACTCTAACCAGGGTTTTTAAAGAAACATAAAAAAGATAGATCAGAGCTTTGGAATAGAAAAGAATGTTAATTCATCCAAATAAACTAGACTCGTTACCTTTCAAGGAATTCCTAACTAAAACTGTAGAACAAAATTAACTTGTGACTAACACACAGTTTCATTCATTCACAGTGTTGATTTCAATAACAGATTGCAAGTCACCATTTAAACAAAACATAAAATCAAATTTCATTCCTTGAAAGCTTCTCAAATAAAATGATAAACTCAAGACAAACATCATTCTAAAACATAATCTGAAGTAGATTTTAATCTGGTTGCTTCTACTATTAGTGAAACAAATAAGAAACATTTACAAATCTGGCACAATCACTAGTGTACAGAAAATCCATGACTCCAACTTGTTTCCATCTATACTAAGAAAACTAGAAAGATACATTACTATCTATGTTGAATCTAGCTCCTACCCTAAGAAGACAAAAGAATCTCCCATTACAAAGAATCAGGATGCAGTTCTATCTCCTCTATCTTTTCTAAAACTCCTACTCTTGAAAATCTATCTCTAGACTTGTCTACTCTATTATCCCCTCTAACTGTCTCTATTCTTTCTAACTTTTACAAAGAGGCTCGAATGCCATATATACAAAATGTACCAAAAAGAAATGTGTTGGCCTATGTTTTAGGGTTTACAAAATATCTCACTTCGTTGTAGGAGGGTCGGCCCTCAGATCATTTGAATATAGTTAATGCTGCATTGAATTGCATCCTCGCTGTCCATGTTCGTGAAATATTTTTCTGTGGATGATCTGTAGATCTTTTGTAACTACAACATTTACTTCCATGCCTTTGTTTCCATGCTCGAACTCCTTTGAAGGGCTGCCTTGAATGCTCTAAAGCATTGCCATTAATAGCGATCTACCCCTTTTCTGCCAGTAGACTCTAGATATTCCTATGACTTGTGGTTGTTTCTTTCCTTCAGCTTCCTTCCTGCTCTAGACCTTTCTGCCCGTTGACCATCCCTTCTCAAAATAGTTTTTGGCCTTCCTATTAGATCTCCGCACCATCGTTCCCGAGTCGGTCCATCGCCTTGATCTACGAATGAGTCCATGTCATCCACATTCTGTTAATTTCCTTCACAGGGGTAGTCAATCAGTCAATGGTCGGTCCTTTTAGCCTCTTCTGATTTGTGGAACAAACTCCACGTAAGACTTTCGGGTGGTCAAAAGTTATTCGCATAGAATCGCATGTCGGTGAGACACCAATTGTGTCTCCTTGATGCGATTATTCCCCTCTTAGCAGCTATCAGCGTGACACATGACGGTCGGTAATACTTCATACCAGGGTGCACAAGTTATATCGATATCCATTGTGATCGCCGAGACAATCACCATCGGCCAAACAACATAGCAAGCCCAAAAAATTCTAATCCGATTTAGGATCTAAGACGATTGCTTAAAGAATGCATAACAATTACAATTCCAATCTCCAAATTACTAAAATGAAATCAACACCATAACATAATTAAACTAATGGAATTGAGGAAAAAATAGAATTCAGAGGAAGACAAGAAAGAGAAAATGCAAACAACTTGATAACAAAGTTCCTCATAAAAATGACTATGTCTCCGGGTCCCTCTCCAAAGAGTAGACCGATCTGATTGATATCTTCAAAAATTCGACATTACAATAGCTGGCAAGCTCTTCCCTTCAAGCACAACGGAATTCTAGCATTCGCCCGACATACAGGAACATCAAATTATCTCCCAAAATGCTCTAAGTCTCCAACACTTGAGGAATTCTCAATTGCCCCTCTAAGCCTCTGATCTCCCCTTTTTATACAAAAAATTTACTCAATTTGGTTAGCAACCAAATGATTTACAAAATCCACCTTATCTCTCCATTTTTACATAAAATCTTAATAATCTCCTTTACATAGATAAATTAACAGTAATATCCCCCTTTAAAAATTCCAAGCCCCTAATTTTATTCTTTTCGGGCATTTGTTGTTACAAAATAAATCTTGATTTATTTTGTTGGGGTGGCAAATTTAATTGTTTTAGAAAAAAAATATTGAAAATCCCCTTAAATGTGGGGATTCCACCTTTATGGAAGGCTCCCCACAAAATGTGGGCCATCCATATGTTAGGTGGTGCCCCCACTTTAGGTGGGTCACCCCCCATAACATGGGTGGCATTCCCACATAATGTGGGTCGCCCCCCATGTGTGGGTGGCTTCCCACATAAAGTGGGCACCCCCCTTAATGGGTGGGTTTTATCCCACTTTTTTAGGAGTTTAATTTTATACTTTTTTTTTCATTTATTTTATTTTGATTTTTATATATTATTTTTCCAAAATATTTTCCAAATGGAGGATTGAGGAGATGACAAGTGTCAAGGGCTGATTGGCCGTGGCGCTGACTGGGCATTGACGTCATCAGGTTGACCCAGATTTTGACCACCTGTAACTTCATCATATGGACTTTGTTTTTCGTGAAACGAACTTCGCCGGAATTAGGATGATGAGCACTACATGATGGTGTTGACTTTGGCCAATTTTGACAACTTTTATTTTTGCCCTCTTTCTGGCCTATTTTTTGAGGGTTGACCATAGGTTTGACCTTACATATTTTGAGCTTCGGGACTCTGATTGACTCCGTTCGAGTTGCATTGGAGTCAATATTTCGCCCTCTTGTTGATGATACCGATTTTGAAGATAAAAGAGAAACTTCAATTTTTGACGAAGATCGTCCGGATCAGTCCTCCCCATTGGAGAGCTTTTGGACCTCTGAAAGCTTGATTACTCGGAAAGTAAGTGAGGGTAAAGTTCCCTCACTTTACCAATCTCCATCCATTTTTCCTTGCTTGGATTCATCCCATTAAGTCCCACTCTGAGGTACTCAACTGCTCCCCTTCGTGAAGTCCTAGTTTTATTGTCTAGGATGATGTCTTCAGGCAACTCTGACATGTACTCTGGTGAAAGATCATCAACTGATGGAACCTGAATGTCAATCTCCTCATCCAATATCATCGGAGGTTCATACAACTTCAAGTTCTCAACATTGACAACTGAATAGATCTGCATGTATGGAGGAAGATTGAGGCGAAAAGCATTGGTTCCGATCTTTTCCAAGATCTCAAAGGGACCATACCGAATTGGCTTGAGCTTTCTTCCTTCGCCTTGCATTCTTTCCTTGCTGATATGTAACCAAACAGTCACCGACTTGAAAATGATGATCAGTGCGATGTTTATCATGTCGAGCCTTGTATTTGGCTTGACTCTTTTCCAACTGTGCTTCCACTACCTGATGGATGGCTTGAACTTTCTGGATGAACTTCAAAGCCTTTTCTGCATCATGGCATCCATCTTCAACATCATCTTTCCCAAAAGCAAAATCCATCAGAGTCTTTGGCACATAACCGAAACAAGTCTCAAAAGGAGACCTCTTTGTAGAAGAGTGTGTTGCATGGTTGTAAGCATGCTGCACATAGTGAAGACTCTCATCCCACAATTTGGGATGCTTGTTGTAGTAGCCTCTGAGTAGATGCACAATTGTCCTGTTTACTACCTCTGTCTATCCATCGATCTGTGGATGGAAGGTTGTGCTCTTCTTTAGTCTAGTGTCCATGAGTCCCCACAAAGCTGACCAAAATTCCCCTGGGAATCGAGAATCTCAATCCGATACAATAGAAGTAGGTAACCCAAAATGAACCCATACAAATTGGAAGTACATTTGAGCTGTCAGTTTAGCAGTGACTTGCTTTTTACATGGCATTAAGGTACACATTTTGCTGAACCGATCAACTACTACATAAAGATAATCATGACCCTTCCTAGACATAGGTAAACCCCCAACAAAATCCATAGACACACTTTCCCATGGACGAGATGGAACAGGTAATGGTGTGTACAACCCTAGTTTTCTGTTACTTGGTTTACTAGTTGCACACATAATACAACCTTTAATGTATTTGGCAACAGTTTCCTACATTTTAGGCCAATAACAATATTTCTGTAATTGAGTAACTATTTTACTTACCCCAAAATGTCTTGCAATCAAAGAAGTGTGAGCTTCATGGATTACATGTGCTTGTTCATCTTTTGGAACACATAACTTGCCCAAATGATACAAAAGTTTATCCTGCACATAGTAATCTTTCTCTCCTATCTGTTTGCCTGCAATTAAAGCTGAATAAATATCCTTAAGGTATTCATCATTAGCATATTGTTCCTGAAAGCTTTCATGCACCATGGAACTACCTTTAAGGATGATCAAAGTATTCATAACAGGAGGCCTAGAAAGCATATCTGCTACTTTGTTATGGGTACCTTTCTTGTACTTAATTACTAAGTGAAACTATTGCAAAAATCCCATCCATCTAAAATTCCTACTTTTCTGCAGTTTAGACTGTGATTGCAAGTATTGTAGTGGTTGGTGATCAGTGTGGATTACAGTTTCTTTCCCCATTATGTAATGTTTCCATTTCTTAACACTTTGAACTGATACATAAAGTTCTTTATCATAAGCAGGATAGTTACTTACTGCTCCTGAAAAGGTTTCAGAGTGGTAGCAGACTGGTTTACCTCCTTGCATAAGAATAGCTCCCATGGCAAACCCACTTGCATTAGTCTCAATCTCAAATGGCTAGTGTAGATCTGGTAAAGCCAGAACTGGTGGAGTGCTTAACTTTTCCTTCAAACTGTTGAAGGCCTTTTGTTGTGGACCTCCCCACTGAAAAGTTGTCTTTGTACTTGTCAATGCGTGCAATGAACTTTCTCCAGTACTGGACTGCACCTAAGAAACTTCTGACTTCTGTTATAGTACTTGGCTTAGGCTAGTTTACAATAGCTTTGACCTTCACAGGGTCTACTTTCAATTGACCATTCCCTACGAGATAGCCTAAGTACACTAGAGATGTCTTTGCAAATTTACATTTAGACATCTTTACATAAAGTTTTTATTTTCTTAAAACATCAAAAAATTTCTTTACATGACTTACATGATCATCCCAAGACTTGCTAAATATAAGAATATCATCTAGATAGACAATGATAAAATCATCAATGAAAGGACGAAAGACATCGTTCATGACTTGCATGAACGTTGCAGGTGCATTACAAAGCTCGAAGGGCATAACCAACCATTCATAAAGTCCCTGTTTTGTCTTGAAAGCAGTTTTCCAAATGTCATCTTTTGCAATTCTAATATGATGATAACCACTTCACAAATCTAATTTAGTGAAATAAACTGTATGTTTCAACTGATCAAGTAAATCATCAATTCTTGGAAGAGGGTACCTGTTTTTTACCGTTATCTTGTTCATGGCGCGGTAGTCAATGCACATTCTCCAAGATCCATCTTTGTTTGGAACCAACACAATTGCAGAACCACAAGGAGATGTACTAGGATGGATAACTCCTTTCTCCACTAACTGTTGAACCTGTTTCTTGATTTCCTCGTTTTGCATAATGGACAAACGGTATAAGCCGATATTAGGCAATGGCACATCTTGCTGCAACTGAATTTCATGTTGTATTTCCCTCTTGGGTGGCAACCCCTTTGGTTCCTGAAACAAGTCATCATAAGAAGAAACAATTTTGACCATTTCAACCTTGTGTTTTGGGTCACACCCCTTAAATGCCTCAGAGTTATCTTCTTCTTTGGCTTTTACAAGCATTAACACAAAGTTCTTACTAGAGCTAACTAACCTTTTCATTTGACCAACATTAACTAGTGTGAGATTAGTCTTGACCTTGTGTGCATGTACAATGTATTCTACCCCATCTTTAAAAAGATGATACTTGTTCTCCCCCCTATAAAAGATTGACTTTCTATCAAGCAGATAAGGACTCCCTAATACAAGCCCACAAATATCTAGAGGTACAACATCTACTTCTACTTCATCAATGAAATTAGCAGTGATGGCAAAACGCAATTTGCACTATTTTGTTAGCTACAACTGTGCATCATTACATACCCATCCAAGTGGATAGGGCTTAGGATGAGGAGTAGTAGTTAGATTCAATTTCTTAACAACCTCTTCATAAATCAAGTTGACTTGAGAGCCCGAATCAAATAGTGTATCAATCTTTGTGTGTTTAGTTACCACACGAATGTGGAACAGTTCATTCTGTTGTTTATCAGCTTTAGGAGTGGATACTTTACTTGCATTACTTGTACATGCATTAGAAATACTTGCATTAGAAGAGAGAATTATACTTTTCCCTTTACCTTGGATCCCGGAAGCAACAATCTTTGTCTCATCTCCGGAATCAGATCCAAGATCCTATTGAATGATAGCAGTAGTAGTCTTTTGTTTGCCTTTATTGCCTCCAAATCTTTTTGGCCTTACTTCTGGATGCAATTTCCAGCACCTTGATTCATCATGCCCCTCTTTCTTGCAATGCTAGCATGTGGGTTTTTCACCCTCTTTCTTCACCGTAGCTGTCTTCTTTCCGTTACCTTTATCTTTATCTTTATCTTTACCCTTAGACTTTCCATCAGAGTTAGATGGATTTTTATCAAACTTATCAATGAATGATCCCTTACCTCTAGACTCTAAGTGGGTAGCTTGGACACAAACTTCGTCAAGGTTATTGGGATTCAAAACCAAAATTAAATGTCTAAGGTAGGAATGAAGACCTCCTATATACTTCAACAAAGTATCCTGGGTGTACAATGGAACATCTAATGCAATAGCCCTTTTACGAAATTCATGAGTGTACTCCTGAACAGACTGACCTTTCCCTTGCCTAAACATCTGCCAATTCATCATTAGCTGTTGCATGTAGCCTAAGGGATATAATTTCTTTTTAAGAGCACTTACAAATTCTATCCAGGACAAGTTGACTTTACCATGTTGGGAGATTTCTACTCTATTCCTACTCTCCCACCAAGTTAGAGCTGTACCCCCTAACCGAAGAGTAGCAAGTTGGATCCTATCAGCATCATCTATGAGGTTTTGGACTCTACAATAGACTTCAACCTGCTAAATCCAATCATCTAGTTTTTTAGCATTTAATTCACCAAAGTATTTTGGTAAGTCAAATTTTACATCCAACTTAATTTTGGGCTTATGTGCACCCTTAAAAGGATTAAAAGGCATAGAATGAGTAGAAGAAGGAGAAGAGGGAGAAGAGGGAGAAGAAGGAGAAGAGGGAGGTGTCTTCGGAGGCTCAGGATCATCTTCTGATTTCTTTCCTTTGCTGCACGAGCTTCATGTCTCCACATCTTTTCTTGCCTCTCCTAGAATAAGACTTCGACCATGGCCTTCATGTCAAGAAAAGCCTTCTAAAATTCCTGCTCACCAAGCTCAGAATTTTTGTCCATCATTTGGATCTGCCATCTGTGTTCTTGAATGAGCTCTTCGTCTTCCAATCTCCAGATTAAACTCTTCAAGCTTGCCTTTGCCTTGTTGAAGCTGGGAGTGTGTAAGCATTTGAATCTACAATACTTAGTCAAAAAATAGCTCTAATACCAATTTGATCCGATTTAAGATCTAAGACGATTTCTTAAAGAATGCATAACAATTACAATTCCAATCTCCAAATTACTAAAATGAAATCAACACCATAACATAATTAAACTAATGGAATTGAGGAAAAAACAGAATTCAGAAGGAGACAAGAAAGAGAAAATGCAAACAGCTTGATAACGGAGTTCGTCATAAAAATGACTACGTCTCCGGATCCCTCTCCAAAGAGTAGACCAATCCGATTGATATCTTCAAAAATTCGGCATTACAATAGCTGGCAAGCTCTTCCCTTCAAGCACGACGGAATTCTGACATTCTCCCGACGTACAGGAACAACAAATTATCTCCCAAAATGCTCTAAGTCTCCAACACTTGAGGAATTCTCAATTGCCCCTCTAAGCCTCTAATCTCCCCTTTTTATACAAAAAATTTACTCAATTTGGTTAACAACTAAATGATTTACAAAATCCACCTTATCTCTCCATTTTTACATAAAATCTTAATAATCTCCTTTACATAGATAAATTAACAATAATATCCCCCTTTAAAAATTCCAAGCCCCTAATTTTATTCTTTCCAGGCATTTGTTGTTACAAAATAAATCTTGATTTATTTTGTTGTGGTGGCAAATTTAATTGTTTTAGGAAAAAAATATTGAAAATCTCCTTAAATGTGGGGATTCCACCTTTATGGAAGGCTCCCCACAAAATGTGGGCCATCCCCATGTTAGGTGGCGCCCCCACTTTAGGTGGGTCACCCCCCATAACATGGGCGGCATTCCCACATAATGTGGGTCGCCCCCCATGTGTGGGTGGCTTCCCACATAAAGTGGGCGCCCCCCTTAATGGGTGGGTTTTATCCCACTTTTTTAGGAGTTTAATTTTATACTTTTTTTTTCATTTATTTTATTTTGATTTTTATATATTTTTTTTCCAAAATATTTTCCAAATGGAGGATTGAGGAGATGACAAGTGTCAAGGGCTGATTGGCCATGGCACTGACTGGGCATTGACGTCATTAGGTTGACCCAGATTTTGACTACCTGTAACTTCGTCATACAAACTCCGTTTTTCGTGAAACGAACTTCACCGGAATCATGATGATGAGCACTACATAATGGTGTTGACTTTGGCCGATTTTGACAACTTTTATTTTTTCCCTTTTTCTGGCCTATTTTCTGAGGGTTGACCATAGGTTTGACCTTACATATTTTGAGCTTTGGGACTCTGATTGACTCTGTTCGAGTTGCATTGGAGTCAAGATTTCACCCTCTTGTTGATGATACCGATTCTGAAGATAAAAGAGAAACTTTAATTTTTGACAAAGATCCTCTAGATCACATTCGGCCAAGAGTCTCTCTTATGTCCACCTTGTGAATAAACATCGA
Organism: Sequoia sempervirens; assembly: GCA_007258455.2. Lineage (NCBI taxonomy): Eukaryota > Viridiplantae > Streptophyta > Pinopsida > Cupressales > Cupressaceae > Sequoia > Sequoia sempervirens. Next base: position 29,082 of record VDFB02132708.1, on the reverse strand, counting down.
TGAGACACTACCAGGTTGGAAAGATGTTACCCTGAACTCACTACGCCTCGGTGAGACCATCGCACTTGGGAAGAAATCTCCCCGAGCCCATTCTTATTCTCTAATCTCGAGGCCTCCTTTTATTTCAGCGAGACCCTCACAAATCAGTGAGACCTCATACTGAGTTCAAACATTACATCGAGGACACAATCCCCTCGGTGAGACTAACATGCATCGATGAGACATCTCACTGAGTCCATTTCATTTTGGTTAGAATTTATTTGGTCGCTGGGACGCTATGGAAAAATCATCCCACTCTCACCAAGCTCAAACCCTTTCTTTCGGTGAGACTTCGACAGATCAGCGAGACCCCTCGCACATATTATCTCTTGTCGGCGAGACTTTCTTCCTTCACCACGACATTACACTGAAGTCACCTCTTTCGCCGAGAGCTCATTTCATGTCGGGGAGACTCCTTCGGGTCGGTGAGACCTCACAATGAAACCACAACCCTATACCGAAGGGACCACCTCTTTTGGTGAGACTTCTTGCCGACGCTACTTGATGTCGCCAAGACCTCCCTCCATTGGCAGGAACTCACGGCGAGTCAGGAGTCATATCGATATCCCCTTTTCATAGCCAAGGCCATCGCTCATTAGCAGGACATCCCAGGGTCAGTGAGACTTTTTGCCGAGATCACCATCCTCTCGCCAAGCTCAAACGTCATTTCAGTGGGACTAATAACCATCGGGGAGACATCTCCCGGATGATGCCTCCCTTCGCTGAGACTCTTCAGGTCGGCAAGACTTCGTTCCGAAAGTAAATCTTTCCCAGTGAGATCCTCTGATGACATCCTTCTTCGGTGTTACCTCCCATGTCAACGAGACCTTTTTCCGATGTCATTCCATTTCGGTGAGAGCTTTTCCATTCACCAAGACCCTACACCGAATGTAAAACCTTATCCAAGAGCCCCTGTGAACAATTGTCGGCAAGAGGTTCATCTGTCGGTGAGACCTCTCAACGATGCAAACCTCCTTTTTCTGAGACATATAAAACCCTATGGCGACCGAGATGTCCTGGTGACCGGTGGATCCCAAATGAATAATACACCCCACCAGTCGGGAAGACACCTGAAAGGTCTCAGCGACTTTCTTCTTGAGGAGTTTCATGCTGAATGTGATTGAGGCATGCCCTCAGTTGGCTTCCCTGAGGGATATCTTTAGATGAGTGATTCAATCCTGAAAAAAATGCCTCCATTAGTCCTCAATGCATATAAAATACACTCTTGTTTATGATTATTTCATTCAATTCTTAGCAAGAAGAAAACCAACTATTGCAAAGGCGGAACCAAATCCGAACCAGAAATGACACCCTCCTTCAAAACTGGCGGGGGCAGAACCAAGAAGACATCGGAACCGGGACCGGAGTTGGAATGGGAACAAGATACAAACCAAATGCTAACCTCTCATACCGCCATCCCGGCTCCGCTCTTGCAAAATGGCAATGATGCAAACATAAAAACCAACACCCGACCAAGTGGGTGGAACCGAAGGAAAATGAAGAAATGAACCAGGCGGAGCCGGGACCACAACCAAACCCAAACCATAAAATTTTGCAAGTTTCAAGTTCGGATTCCATTCCATACCTGCCTCCGACAACACCCGAAAAAGATAGAAAAAGGACAAGAAAGAGAAGCAGAAAGGGGAGAAAATACCCCACAAAAAAAAGAAGGAACCAAAAGCAAAAGCATAAGACACATGGAACTAGGATCAGAATGGTACCCGAATCTAAAACTTGCAAAAGTTTCTGGATTCGGTTCCAGTTCCAGTTCCGGGTCCACTAGAACAACACAAAAAGACCCAAGGAAGAGGGGAACCCCAAGACACGGGACACAAAACAGAAAGGAAAACAACCAACCATAGAGAGAGACCAAGGGAAAGGAAGAGTCGGGGCCAAGATGGAACATGGATTGAAAACCTTGAAGAGTTCAATGTTCTGATTTAGGTTTGGATTTGGATCTGATAGAACAAAAGACACCAAAATAAAGGAACTGTCAGAACTGGAACTGGGAACGACACAAAACTAGAAACTTTTGGATGCAATTCCAAGCTTCATATTAGTCCCGGTTGCACATCCGATAGAACAAAAGAAAAGAAAAGAAATTCCTAAGGCAGAAAACCAAAGGCCAAGGAAAAATAAAAGAACAAGGGGGACCCATTTTGTTCCACAACAAACTAGGGTGGTTATGGAGGGCATAACAGTATCTTGATGGTTTGACTTAGGATCTTAGATTCTGGGGGCTTGTGCAACCTCCTTTGATCCTTTTCATTAATTGTCATCTACATCTGTACACTTGAATCTATCTCTTGAATGTCCACTTTAGTGTGAGTTTGAAGCAAGTTCATCTTCTCACTAAAGTGGGGGCTAAATGCACTATAGAAAAAAGTTCCATTTTCTTGACATGGGATTAATTCATGATAAACTGAACATAATGAGGCCTTGATTTAGGTGTTGTGAGGAATTTTATGCATCCACACTAGGTCTTGGACCCTTGCAAATTGAATAACATGCTTTGAATGATGTCTTGTAAAGGTGTTGTAAAGTCTTGTAATGGACTTTCACACTTTTCTAGACTTAATGAACCCATTTCTCCCTAATTCAACATATAAAATGTATTTAATTGTATCTTCACATCAATCTAGAAGGCTTGTGAATTAAAATTAATGTTAAACTAGTGTTGTAGTGTGATTTACACATTCACATTGGTTCTTGTGCCTTCCTAAGCTAAGTGGACCTCATTTTAGTGTTGTAAAGTGTATTTAATTACACTTTCACATTGATTTTATATCCCTATCCCTATTTGGCATTCACATAATCACTAATAGTCCCATATTAACCCATATTGTGTATCTCAAGGCCTAAATTGATCAAATACTCGACTAAATTATATTTTAGACCTTATTTCCTTATCTCTTGGCAGCTGTGTTGTCAAATTGGCCCTTGTGGGACCAATTCACCATGCATGGAAAATCAGCCCCATCCAGGTGGGGCCTATTCACCATGTGTGGCAAATGAGTCCCATTTGACCTAATTTTGACCTTTGAGCAGAAAAAAAGTGAAATTTGAGTTTAATATTACTTCATGTTGGCCTATGATGAGGTATTAATGGGAAAAATAGGTGAATTTCCATAAAAAAACCTCTCTAAACTCATTTTTATATTCATTAACCTAATTCATATCTGTTCTTCATTATTCATCCACCAATCCTCCATCTCAATTCAAGCAACTTAGGGTTTTGTCATTGCAATTCATGAAGAAAGTTTCTAAGGACATTCAAGGGCTGAATCTTCCTCCATTGTTGCAAAAATTCAAGATCAAATCATCATGGCAAGGTAATCAACTAAATTATTACATGTTTCATTCCATTCTTTCATCATTTTGGTTTGATTACCTAAAAGGGGTTTGACCAAGGAAAACCCCCATGCCCTAACATTCAACATCTCTCTCTTGTCTTATTTGTTTGCAGATTTAAGACTCTTGGAAGCATAGAAATCATTGAAGATCAAGTTGCAAGGTTTCTCAAGTCTTCTCTTCATTCATTAAGTCAAAATATCAACAAAAACTCATTTTTAGACCTATACATCAGAGTTTCAGAAGTGGACACCTGTAGGAAGTCAAAGTACAGATCGAAAGCTTCAGATTCCACTTTTGAAAATCCAAAAATTCAAAATCGGACTCGTTCACCATGAGTGGCAAATGAGTCCCACTTCTAGGTTTTTTTGTGTTTTCTGCATTTTCTGATTCCCTTTTGTCAGAAATAGGTCCTAACTCAATTTGGTAGAATTGAGATTGATTCACCCAGAATGGTGAATGAGTCCCTCTGGGGTTGAAAATCAACATCATTAGTGTTTCAAAAGCAATTTCTAGTCTCCTTCAAGCTTTCAGGTGCACACTTCAAGTATCATTCATTTCTGTTTAGCTTTGCATTCATTTCTAGTTCATAGTTGCATTACACAATGTGTTTTCAAACATCACTTGTTTCTTAGTTTTTGCATTCATATTCGATTAATTTCATATCTTACTTGCATTTAGATCATCTCATTTGGCCTAAACAACATCATATATATCTCAGATTGAGTGAACCTAGCTAGCATTTTTCACCTACCTCCTTTCAGGTGAAAACCCTAGAAGTGCTATAAAGGTGCAAAGTGCCAAAAATCTATGATTCACGGATATCCAAAATATTTCCATCCATGTCTTATAGCTTATACACATTATTTTCTTTGCATGTACAAATGTGGAAGGGACCCTTTCACAGTGCTCAAAACTTTGCATGTTGTCCTAGTTTTGCAATGCGCTTATCGTACTTTAACATAAGCCTTCCCTCCCAAAAATCTGGGTTGGAGGCCTTTTTATAAAACCATCATTTTACTATCTATTGGCACTCGATCATGGCATTATATGCGCTTCTCCTTTTTTCTTCAAGACTCAAGAGTTTCGCCAATCTTACTTCCATTTTGTTGCTTTCCTTGACTTGCAAGGCTTTTAACAGTTGCAACGTCAAAATTTCTATGGAATCAGGTAAAACCACCTCCTTTCCATATACCAATTCTTAAGGAGAGGCCTTCAAGATTTGTTTGGTTGTAATTTTTTCAGCCCATAGAGTGGCTTATAGGTGCTTGTACCATTCCTTCTAATGTTCTGACCTGATACATTTAATTAACCTAATCAAGTTCTTGTTGGTCGACGTTGCTAGCCCATTTCCTTGCAGGTAATAATTTGATGAAGTCTTGAGGTAGACCCCATGTTTGAGAGTGAAGTTTGACATCCTAGAGAAAATGAAGACTCGAGCATTATCAGATATGGTAGTTTTAGGCAAACCAAAAATTGCCACTAGCTCCTTAAGAAAATTGACAATTTCAGTTTCTATAGCATTTTTCAGAGCAACGACCTCTTTCCATCTTGTGAAATAACTAGTTGCCATAAGTATCCATTTATGGCTGACACTAGAGATGGGATTTATCATCCTAAAAAAATACAAACTACATTGTGCAAAGGGTTTTGTTGATGCCAAAAATTGACGAGGTAACAGTGTCTTATGGGAAACTCAGTTTAAGGGGGACCTTTTGCACTAAACTGAGTAACCTCCAGATTTTTAAAGAAGTCAGCTTCTTCTATAATGGGTTTTGGAAAGGGAAAAGGAAGTGGATATAATAAAGCAAAGTCTAACCTAAGGTGATGCCCCAAGATTTGCTGATGGGCACGATGAATCATAGATTTAAGGGCCTGAATGGTGTAGTTGCGTTCCAAAACATCAGAGGCTTAAGATTATAGCATAGACAATTCATTTATTGATATAAAATAATGTTGCATACATTCTCACCACTAAGAAGAGTCATTAGACATGATTTAGGTAAGCAAACCTGTATCCAACATACATAGAAGTTCTTTAAATGAAATGTTAAGACAGTATAAAGCACAGTTTACATTTTAATCAAAGCGTGAAAAACAGAAAGGCTGAACAATTGGCATAGTTTGAAAGTTTTGCAATTAAAACAGTAATAGAGGCCTAGCATCTTTTGCTAAAACCAGTGTGTTTTTTTCTTCAAATTCTAGACCCCTTTCTCATCAACAGAGAAAGTATATATAGCAGAAAAAACCTCCCACTGCCTCAGAGAACAACAATCGAAAAGATCTTGCAATCCCTTGCAATGATGCCTGAATCAGAATATTCCCAAGGCCATTACAACAATATTGAGCCGAAACACAACATCCAGCCGTCCTAGGCATAGTGCATCCTTTGCAATGATGGCTGAATCAGAATATTCCCAAGGCCATTACAACAGCATTGAGCCGGAACACATCATCCAGTCGTCCTGGGCACAGGTGCATCCTTTGCAATGATCGCAGAGGTCCCAGCAAGGCTCGAGCAGAGAAATTTCATTCATCGCCTCAAATGATTATGACTAGCAGCAACCAATAGCATTAGTTAATTCATCCAGCCCATCGCTCACATAATAGGTCAGCAGTTAGGCACGTGGTAGCCTTTCGTTGCCTGTATGAAAACATCTCCCATCGCAGTGGAGGGAATGCTCCATCAGCTGGTCGTAAAAGACGCGTGACAGCATTTCGCTGCCCACAGTTGCTTTTTTCCTCACTACGTTCAAAGATTTGCAAACGGTTGCCACCTTGTAGAATGTGGGGCTCGCCAACACCTTTTAAGAACAAAAAACTTTGCAGAAGCATTTCGCAGCCCGACGAGGCCTCGAGGAAGCAACCAATAAAAGCATCCCGTAATCGTGACACGTGGGAGCATAGCAAAGCTTCCCAGGAACCGAAAGGAAATTTGATACCCGAAGCTACGAAGAGTCACTGCGCAAAGTGGCAAATCAAAACTTTGATAGAAAGCTGAGTAAACTCGGCGGTGCATACACCGGCGTACACATAATACAAAAATAAACCCAAAGGGAGCTGCTCAAATATTTATTTTAACAGCTTTTGGCAACTATCAGGGGCGTTTCAACAAAGGAACAGAGAACCCAAAATTTCTCTAGTTCTGCAGATCAGAGCCTTATCCATAGGGCTAGTGGAGTTAGAGATTGGAAAGGGCCGACTGCAAAGGTGACCATTCAGCTTCAGACAGCTTCATGATGTTGCACAAATTATCTTGTGCTCCACATAGATCAATAGCTTCTTTGTGAGGCAGCACATCGGGTAAATCAGCCCCTGCTTGTATATGAAATAGCAGCTGCGAGAGCAGATGAATGACTACCTCAATGTCGACTACCATTGGGGAATGGCTGAACTCTTGGAAAGCCTCCGGGTCATTTTCCTTCTCAATAATTTCTGCAATCTGTACAACCGTGGCAATAGAGCCATCCTCGAGGAACGAGGATGGCAGCCCCATCTTGCCTAACTCAGAGAAACTTCCCTGTATGCCATCTAGTGTCTTACTTAGAAAATTCGCGGCTGCCTTAGTGCGCTGGAAAGCGGAGTGGTAATGAATGAATTTATTTGTTTTTTGAGTAGCAGCGTCTCGATCTTCAATACCCGCTCCGGCAAGGATTTCATCAGAGACGGAGTATAGCTTGTTGAGCAAGTATTTCGCCTTGGGAACCTTCTCCAAGATGAATCGTGGGAATTGCTCAATTATATCATGGGCCTCCTGGTTGAGCCTCGATGCCTTGTCGATAAATCGGAGGGTAGATTGCAAAGTTAGGAAAAAGGTTTTGATTTTCTCCCAGTGAGAAATGTATAATTTCCTAACCAGCGGAATGAGATCAGGTTGTGCAGGGGAAGGCAACAGAGAGGCTTTAAGCGAAGTAATCTCCGCATCTCTTGAAACAAGGGCCTGAGCTAATTCTGCCTTTTTCTTTTTCTCGGACGCCAGCTGCTCTGCATAGTTCATTTCTTTATTCTAATTCTGCTCAGCTTGGGAGTGGTTTACTGATTGCTCCTCTAGAGAAGCCTTTGTCTCTCGAAGCTCTTCCTCTAGTTGAGCCTTCAGGCCTTTAAATTCGGCCTCTTTCTCTTGTATTATTTTCTCATATTGGGCATGTAAACGTTCCAATTCCTCACCCTTTTGTGTCATCCCCTGACTATGCTCAAGGAGGAGGCATTCAAGCTCTTCATCTTTTAGCTATAGGTTTTGTCGCACCTCCTGGTTCTTTCTTTATAGCTCTTTTATTATGCCTGGGTCAGCAACCTGGGTCTTCGTAATTTCACCTTGAAGCTTGTTCCTCTCATCCTCCGCTGTCAGTGCCCTTTCAGTCATTCGGGCGATATCTACCTCTAAGGATTTCTCTTTTCTTTCCAGAAAACTCACCCTTTCCCTGGCTGCCTTGAGCTGCTCATATTTCTTCTTTAGCTAGCGACTAGTTTTGAGGAAGTCAGAAACGACTACCCATTGCGTTTCCTCCATGATTTCAACCTTATCCTGTGGTCGGGCTACCTTCATGTCGAGTCCAACCGCATATATCTCATAGTTTTTTGGTTGCATTTCTCCCTGAGGCTTGCTTGCCCTTGGATACATGGTTGCAAACTTAAATTCTTGTTGGGTCTCATCATACAGAGCTTGTACTCTTGGCACGGTAGAAGCACTTTCATCCTTTGCCTTGCGTTTCCTCATTCTATTCGTGCGTGCCTCCTTTCCACAATCTATTTGTGCTATGAATTCGACTGGTGATGAAACTAGCCCACCTACGAAAGGAGCACTGGAAGGTAGGGCATAGGGATAGGTAACCTTCATAGGCACAGGCATTTGCTTCTTCTGGAGAGTGACTGTTTGTGGAGAGAAGTGTGACACGTTCTATAGTTTGGTTTGAGAACCAACAGCAAGGCTAGGCATTTGTGGCGGCTAAATTGGGGAATCAACCGTAAGACTCATTGGTTGGGAAAGGGGAGTTACTAACGGTGTGTCAGCTCATTGCAATGGAAGAGGATCTGTAAGCATAGCGGAAAAAGAATGGGCACCGATAGGGGAAATGCCTTCCAAAAGCAAGGTAAGGAAAGTTTGAGCGGCAGGCGTTAGTATACTTGGATGAGTAATTATAAACGGGTGGGCCTACGAAAACTGGGCGAATCCAACCGAATAAATCATACCAAAAGCAGAAGGTAGAGGGTTAAGACCTATGGTAGGGGTCACCAATAAGGCAAGGGAAGATACCAAGGAATGAGATGCAAGAGAAGAAGGAGCAAAATGTACCTGTTGAATGGTTGATGGTGGTTCCAGAATCATCGGCGACTCCTCATCAGCCTCAAGTACTTGGCCAGCAGCAGGTGTTCCTCCAGCCGGTCCTTGCGAACCCTCCCCAATAATATTTTGCGTGCACTACTGTTTCATGGGCAGAGCCTCCCTAGCTTTGGCAGTCATCTCCTTCTGCTGAAGTGATATCCTAGCTAGTTTAGCAGCCCAAGTGAGTGTATGCGAGCCCCATGATATATTAAAACGTACGTTCGTGGCCACATAGGTGGTCTGTCTAGAGACTTTTTCCTTTTGCGCAGGGGAAGCCGATGTTGCCGCTTCCTCCTCCTGCTCTTCGAATTCATCCCTCTCTTCCCTCCTATCAATACTAGAGCTTGGGTTGGGATGACCCTCTTTCCACCACTTCTCAAATTCCTAGTCACCCCGTAGCTGATTGTAAGGAGCATTCAATTGTGCAATTTCCTGGTGATATTTCTAGAAAGCCTTTATTTTCTCTTCACTCCATTCTTCATCATTCTTTAACCTATTGTACATACTGCACTCCATGGGGACATTATCCTGGGCCATAGCCACAGGAAAGTAGAATTTGTGACATGGGCCCCTGGTGTCTGGCATAGGGATTTGTGCCAATTCAACAAAATCCTCATCTCTGTCCGTTCGCGTGTTACACCGCTTCTCCCAGTGTGGTTGGGAAACATAGGTAACTCTCATATGTGGCTCTAGCAAGTCATCAAAAGGTTTGTATTCCCATTTCTCATCTACCAGTACTAACCCTAGATGTGCCAACTTGTCTTCTAACAACTAGTGCAATTGTTTCTTCAGTAGAGTTACCGACTTGAAATTCTTAGGACAAGTGAAGAATCCCTTCTTGACCTTTTCGCTACTACAGAAAGTGAAATCAATGACACACACCTGTCAGAACATTTCCAGCGTGAGCACTCTATCCGTGACGCAGGCTGGGAGCATGAAAGGTTTGCTAGTAAAGCCCCGCATTCAGAGGATCGTAAAATCCTTGCCCAAGAACTAGTCACAAGCAGGGGTGAAGCTCTGCATAAATCTGGTCTTCTCCTTATCGAGCCAAATAATATCACCTTCTCTAATCAAATCATTCAAAACCAGGGCTATGAAATAGTCCACAAATGCATAATAATCATATGATGCGGAAAGGAATGGCGTCCATAAGGACACCGATTTTATTTTATTTTGCTCATCAAAAATTGATAGCGGAAAATATCGGATGAAGAAATACGGGTTCTGATGCAGAAAAATGTGGATCAAGAAGGAAACAAACCTAAATTTTTTCTCCGCCTGATAATTTTCAATTTTTCATTTTATTTCTTCAACCATAAACTCAGCAAAATCATACCAAAAGAGTCCATGCTTCTTGCGAAATTGTATTGCCGGTCCCAGTTGAAATGTCTATCTTCTCATCGGAGTTTCGGCCGCATACAAAGGCTAGCATGGACATGGCATCCTGGAGATCATCGTAGAAAAAACCGTGTAACAACGGAATGCTTGGCGCCTTAGTGGTTGTGATGCCTTTCTTACCAGTCTCCTCTATCAAGAACTCTGAGCTAGTTTTCATCTTCTTCCATATTTTCTCCCCTTTGCTCAGGCGAAAAGGCTTGATATTCTCCTTTCTCTTACTTGGGTCTGGGATACATAACATGTGTCAGATGGCCTTTGCAGAGATATGCACTCTTAAGTTACGGCCTTCGATGTAGTGGGTATCAGGATTATAACAATGGATAGCAGCATCAACAATCTCTGGGCAATAGTGCACCAATGAGACCATGTATTGAGGGATACCACTTTACCAAACTCTCTGTGTCATAGATTGGTCTACCTTTGGTGCCGATAACCTTGCACAAGCTGCTTCTCTGAGGGACTTAGGGTTTTTCGCGAGCTTTGAGTTATAGATATTGTCCACTTTTTCCTCAACTTTTTTTTGGTTTCTCCATTTCTTGGGTTTATCTAGCTGTACTGCGTAGGCTCTCCTTGTCTTTGGGGGAATACTAGGCATAGCATACGCCACATCCTCATAGACATATACTTCTACTGAAGAAAGAATAGTCGTGAATAGCTCATGGCTAATTTCCTCCTATATTGGCTGAGCTGAAGATTCTGACATTTTCCCTCTCTGAAGATTCCTGGAAGTTCCTGGTTGACTGCGACTATGCTCGGCTCTAGATAGATAGAAAACAACTCTGCACTTATCCTTGGAATTTGTAAAAATACTTTGAAATATTAAGCCTTTTCATGCAATAATAGCAACCCTTCCCAAGGTGGTAGGCAAAAGCAAACCTTTTGCATTTAATTCGGTATATACCGTTCATTTTGCAAATTGTGCAAAATAAACTGATTACTATTTTGAGGCGGCCATAATTCATTATTGCATTTGAGTGATCATGTGATACGCCCTGATCTCCTTGGAACTTGAGCTGGCAATTGGCTTGCCAACCCTGCGTTAGCATGCACTGGCAATTAATATCCCAATTGGAATGATTACGCCAAGCAAACGATCACAGCCTAAAAAGTTATGAATATCACCTTGGGCTCTGGGACGTGCTTGAGAGATGACACAATAGCCTACGGTCATACGTCTCACTACCAACAAGCGTCGGCTTTTTAAAGCTAATTAATCAGCTTCATTTAATACATCATGCATCGATCTGTGCTATCAAGGATGTAACTGGCTCAAAAATGTGAGCAAATGCAGGCTCACCTTTCAAGATAGCAACTAGCATAACATCACATTTTTTTGAAGCAAATTAGCATGAGCTTTGTCAATCTTTCTATAAATAGGCCAGTAAGTAGTGAGCAAAATATACCTAGCATTTGAGAAGTGACAGGCCAATAGCAGAGCCTTAAGTGAGCCTTTTCATAGGTTAGATGGTAAACAAATTCGGCATTAGCTTAGAAGCCTAGGGATAGTGTCAGAGCAATGGATGCCCTGGTTCGCCTAACCTCGTATAAGTCATAGATGACATTCCTAGGGGAGATTTCAACTAAGAGACTAAAAAGGATGACGAAGAATAAGCATTCTCTGGTTTTGGTAGCCATAAAGTGGGTTTTAGGAAAAGATTGCATAGAATATGAGGATAAATATCGAGTGAATACTGACGTATGCTCCCACTTTGTAGCATCCATGATGGACATTTGCATTCCCCGGCCACTTATCTTGAAGCTGGTTAAAGAAATCTTCCTGAAAAAATACCTGAATGGTCTAGGTGAAGTCGTTGCACATGCTGCCTATGGGGTAGGTCTGTCGTCAGCCAGCGACCTGCGTCGCTTCATTGAGGAAGAAACCGTTGTCATTTGGTTGCTGTTTCTCAGCGGATTCTGCCTACAAACCCGTGGTCAACACCAGCAGAGAGTTACTCAGGCCCTACACTTCCTATTTCGCAGCTACAATGTGATACCTTTCTATGACATAGACTGGTATACTGACTTCAGGAACCTGGTGTTCCCCCCACCAATGGTGATCATGCCAAATGATGTTACCAGTGCTGCCGAGGAACCTGTGGATGAGGAAGAAGTGGACGCTGCAGTGAATGTGTCAATTGCCACCAGCCATGCCTTTGGATAAATAACCCCTTTGCCTGTTGCTCAAAATGTACCACCCTGCCTGCTCCTCAAACTACCTGACTCTAGTTGTATATAAGCCTAAAGAAGGCTATTATATATATAATAGCTCAATATACTTGTAAATTTTGAAATACGGCTTCCTAGCCACTTTTGTAATGAAAGAAAATATATAAATAGATATCTATCATTTAAAAAAAACTCATGCTCTTTCTTTTTATTATTTATTTAAGTTTTCTGGGTTTGCAACTTTCATACGCTATTTCTCCGCATATGGGTGTGTTTTATGTAAAGCAACTCTGGTGTTTCACCCATCAATAATAATGAGTTAATTCCACAGAACAACAACTGATTTATAAAAAGATCGGCCAAAGAAACAAAAATAAAAATAAAAGTGATATTTACATATGTACAAAGTAGAGTTTAATGCCTAATGGAACAGCTTAAGATGAATCCCATTGATCGGGATTCCTAACGGTTCCTGTTCCATATTCTCTAGCTCAAAAGCGTTGTGTTCTTTGCACCGAATGACTCTAAAGGGACCCTCCCATAGGCTGTAAAATTTACCGTGCTGACCTGGCTTTGTAGCCTTGCTATCATACTTTAGCACTAAGTCTCCACTTTTTAGACCCTGGTCAGAATACTTCTTGTCAAACCATCATTTAACCACTTGTTGACAGCGTGTCATTGCTATTAGGGAATTCTCCCTTTTTTTTTGTACTTCCAACAGTTCATTGAGCTAAACCTCCATGGCTTCATTTTGTTCTATCTCAAGAGATTTCAACAATTGTATTGCTGGAATCTCCATGGAGATGGGTAATAGTGCTTCTTTCTCATATACCAACTCGTAAGGCGAAGTCTTAAGGACTTTCTTAGGAGTTATGCGGTTTTCCTAGAGCGTTGTTCAGAGGTTTTTATGCCATTCCCTCTGGTGTTCTAAGCCAATCCTTTTAAGGAGTTGGACTAAACTTTTGTTCGTCGACTCTGCTAGATCATTTCCCTGTGGGTAATAGTTTGATGAGGTTTTAAGAAATATGTCATTCTTTAATGCAAAGTGACATACCTTTGTACCTAGGAATGCTCTGGCGTTGTCTGAAATGATAGTTTTCGGAGGGCCGAACCTTGTCACCAGTTCTTCGAGGAATTCTACAATCTCTGTCTTTGTTGCGCCTTCAAGGGGAACAACCTCCGTCCACCTGGTGAAGTAATCCATAGCGGTCAGAATCCACTTGTGTCCAACACTAGAGACCGGGTTGATCATTCCGATGAAGTCCAACCCCCATTGTGCAAATGGCTCGTCCATCACTATAGGTCTGAGGGGCATTGCAGAATTCTTCTTTCTGTCGGCGAAGAACTGGCATTTTTTACAAACTCTCACCAAAGAGTGGGAGTCACTGAAAAGTGTAGGCCAATAATAGCCAGCTCGCATGATTTTGATTGCGGTGGTTTTGGCAGAGAAATTTCCACCTGCAGCGCTATTGTGGAATGCATCGAGGATCCTCTTTGCCTACTCCGAAGTAACGCATCGTAGGAGAACACCATTGAAATTCCTTTTGAAAATGACTCCTTCTATCAGCATATATCCGCAATTCTAAAGCCGGTAATACCTTCTTTTGTGGGATGAGAGGCCTAGCGGATACTTTCCGGTTTGGATGAAGTTCATTCTATTAGTCAGCCAATCGCCTTCTGATCCTGATTCATTTATCAAGACAAGCTCTGGTTGCTCCTCCGCAGCAGGTACCTCCTCGTTCTGTGCCATATACTCACACAGTCCTCTTCCTTTAATAGTCTTAGTAGGCTTGACTTTGATGTCATATTCAAGGATCTTGGTGATCCAATTAGCCCTTTTTTCTGTGATCTCCCCTTCCATGATGTATTCACTCACACTGGAATGTGCGACATATATTAGAACTTTGTTGCAGAAAATTAGATGGCAGAATTTTTTAAGTCTCTTTACTATTGCAAAGGCTTGTCTTTCGATAAAGTTATAATTCGCCTCATATTCCTTTAGGGTCCAGGAATAGAACGCCACTAGATGTTCCCTATTTTCCTTCATTATCCTTTTGGGTTAAAACAGTAGCGATACTGGACTTGCTACTAAAAGCATACATTATAAAATCTTTGGATTGATCTAGATTAACTAGCACCGGGGCTGTGGAAATCGCTTCCTTGACCCTTTCAAAAGCCTCCCGAGCTTTTGTTATCCACTTGAATGCTTGATCTTTCTTCAACATTAGGGTGATCGGCCTAATCATTCCCAAAAAAATAGAAATAAACTTGCTGACGAAATTTACTTTGCCTAGGAAAGACTGGACACCTTTCTTATTTACTGGAAGGTGAAGCTCTTTGATAGCCTTTACTCGTTTAGGGTCGATTGATACACCTTCTCTAGACACAACATGCCCCAACAGCTTACCCTGCGGCACTCCGAACACACATTTCTTTGGATTTAGGGAAACCCCAAACTCTTGGAATTTTTGAAAAACTAATTCCAAATGATCAAAATAATACTCTTTAGATTTAGAGAACATAGTAAGGTCATCCAAATAGATTAGAATAAACCTATTGATCAGTTTGTTGAATGCAATGTCCATCGCCCACTGGAAAGTTGCCCCTGCATTAGATAAACTAAAAGGAATTTTAGCATATGCAAATGTTCCCCACTTTGTGGTGAACTTAGTCTTGTGCTAATCTTCTTCATTAACACGAATCTGGTTATAGCCGGAGAAACCATCCACCAGAGAGAACATTTCTGATCCTACCATAGTTTGTAGGATTCACTCCATAGAGGGCAATGGATAGTGGTCCTTCAGAGATGCTCTGTTCAGGTCTCAAAAGTCCACACATAAGCAGATATCCCCATTCTTCTTTCGGACTGGGACCAGATTCGATACCCAAGTACTATGTTTGATTGGGAAGACAATGCGTGATTCAATGAGCTTGGTCAGCTCTTGTGCCATTAGGGCCTCAATTTTAGGGTTGACTGGCCTTTGTTTCTATCAGACTGGTTTCGCACCTTCTATTAACTCAATAGTGTGTTGAATGATGCCAAGATCATAACCCTCCAGATCATTGTAGGACCAAGCCACTACTCTATACTTTTCATAGAAACCGATGAGCCTTTCTTTATCATAGTGCGAGACATTTTTTCTGACTTAGAGATTTCTACCATCGGAGACCTGAAGGTCTTCATAATCACTTTTGTCTGCCATGAACTTCTCCTTATCATTCCGGGCATCATTACAATCAAATTTTTTTTCGAGAGTAACCAATCCTTTCGGAAGTTTATTAGATTTGAGTTGCATAATTTGTCCTTCATAAGCCTCAGCGATCCTTGGTTGAAGTTGATCAGCGAACTCCCCCGAGTGTTGGATAAATGAAGCGATGTGTTCATCGCTTTCAAAGACTTGCCAACTCTGATCATTGTCGGGGATGGCTAGTCAAACTAGTACTCATACTGCATATTCGTTATGAAGTAGGTCAGAAACCGGATCAAACCGAGCACCAATCGTAGCCATGCGATCTGTATCGCTATTTTCTTTTTGGGGAACGGTCTGGATGTTGAAAGCTTCAAAACTATCAATCACGTCCTAGACTCGGTGCCGATAGGATCTCATGTGGACATTCTTTGCTGCTGAAATTCCTCGGACTTGGTTAACTACCAGTTCGAAATCTCCAAACACAATCAATTGCTTAATGCCCATTCGTTCCGCAAGGCTTAGGCCTTAGACTAACCCTTCATATTCAGCCTCATTGTTTGAACAGGTGAAGTGAAAACGGAAGGACCTCAACAATTTTTCATTCTATGGGGATATTAGATATACCCCTGCTCCAACACCTACTTTGCTTCTTGCTCTGTCGAAGTATAATGTCCATAGCTCATTTTCTTGGTTACCGTCAGATTCTTTGGCAACCTTTGGAAGCACCTGGTCTTCGTCATAACTTACATATGTACCCAATCTTGTAGCATGATAATTTTTGAAAGGGTCATTGTTTATGTGTTCGCTCAACAGAGCATCTTCTTTATCATTCCGATCTCTGCTCACCTTCTCTTCTTCTAGCAAATCAACACTATACATTTCTTGCTTGGTGATAGAAGTATGCGCGGCTTCAAAATTGATCAAGGCCTCATCCGCCACATGTTCAGAATGTAAACCCTTGGATTCTATCTTCATTTTTGCGCCATGCTTGGTCCTAAGTATTAGATGTGACCAATCCAAGGACAAGTATCTGCCCACCTTTGAAGTAAATTCTCGGGATAGACAGAGACCAAACATAAGAGGAACATCTATGATCACCGTATCTTGTAGGACCGTGATACTAGGGCAGGAAAATAGAGTTAATAGAAGTGCTTTGATGACACCTACGGTCTCAACTTTGTTTCCATCAAGCTGTATAACCCCTCTTTTCATAGGTTCATAGGTGAGTCCCAAAGCTTCGGCTATCTATTTAGGCATAACCGTCGTACTAGCGCCAGAATCAATCATAGCGTTGTGTAATAGCTTCTTTCCTACAATGACAGTCAAGAAGAAGGGTTGAGGTTTCAACCTACTTTTATCTTCGGCAAGGGATTCCTTCATCTTGTCTGTACGAACCTTAGCTGGTGGTATTTAATAAACAACCTCTATACTGGTAGACAGCTCTATTGGTGCTAGGTTGATCTCTTCTTGAAGCGCATTCTGTAATATAGTCTTATGTTCTGGGATAGCTAGAATGTCCCATAAAGACACATTCACGGATGATTTCTTCAATTGCTCCACCACATTAAAAGGTGGCAAGATCAGAGGTTTCTGCTCCTTGGTTCTTGCTATAATAATTTATTTCCATGGTTGAGAAGATGAAGGGATGGTTAAAACATTGGGAGTTCGATTGGAAATGCCTTTGAGTGGCGGGCTGTTCGAATGTGAAACCACTAGCTCACCGGTGAATCTCCTCTTTGAGCGCATGTTGTAATCAGACTGTACTTGCAGTGTTTCAGATATGAATGTGTCATTAGAAAACACTGTTTCTTCTTCCTCCATCCAGGAGAAGAGCTCATGATCAGGAGCGATATCAGACTCTTGTTGTAAAGACATTCCTTGCATTTGTGCGATAAGGACCACACCCTCCATTGGTGAGCCATATACGTAACATCTATTTTTTGTTGCTATCCCTTGTCTAAGTTGCTCCACCACTTTCTGTTGTAGGTTGTCGCGTGGACAGTTTTGGGGCATATGCGCATCGCTGTAGGGGAAGCACTATAGATTGATATCATCAATAAGATTGTTGTCCTGCGGTTAGTTTCCTACTAGAGCTTGGCGACGCACTTTTCAGTGGAGTAGGCACCGACACCATTTGGTTTGCCGTCGGGGCTGGTGAATTGTTACGAGTTGCACCTTAGTATTGATTCTACTAATAGGAGGGCCGCCCACCTTGATAGTTTTGATATGCAGGCTTCAGAGGCATTGCTTGGTTCTGCTTAAGAGTGGTTATATCATTTTCCATGGTTCGCAACATCTCTTTGATGTCGCTTATTTCATTTTTGGAAGATCTTGACATAGAGGCCAGGTTTTCAGGTGAGACTGCATATGAGTACATTGACTGGGCTATTGCGGGCGCACTAGTCGATGCAACCTCTTGCCCAGAAATTGATATTTCAGGGAATATCGGCATAATAGGTCAAGGAGGCAATTTTTCACAATCTATCAAATGATTCTCAGCTTTGATAGCGGTACCATAAGCATTTGATAGAGTAGCTCTTCCCACATACTTGATCATTACAGAATTGTCCAAATTGATGGACTTCAGATAGAATATAAAGTCCAATTTGGGAGTCAGGCGGATAGTAACAGGGATCCTCTTCCAATTCACATGAAATCCGGTATTGAAGTCCATCAGAGACTTCTGGGGGGCTCGTTTTATGACAGATAGTTGATAATATAATGAAGAGCGATCTGCGCCATTAGAGAACCTTTCATAGAATGGATCTCCGAGCTCATCCCAGGTGCAAATTGAATTAGGAGTTAGTGTTCGCTACCAATTCAGAGCCTTGCCTTTGAAAGATGCGGTGAGGAGCCTCAGGGCTACATTCTGTGCTATAATACCATGTATGAGACATATGTCCACAACATCCTGCAAGTGTTCTGCTGGCATTCTTGAGCTGTCTCTGAAAAATTTGGGGATATCTTTCATGGCCGAAACTGGGATAGCGCCCCAAACAGCGGGCACTATCGGGGCTACTAGGGGACTTCCAACATCCCATGCTACGTAGTTTCTATTGGCCACCAGCAACATGGCGAGAGGAAAAGATGGTGGGAATGGAACGGTTACCAGCTGATTTGTGGCCTAGACTGTCCCTAGCGGAGGCACTAGTAAATCTGTGTTACTTGTAGTTTGGGATCTAGTTACAGGCTGATGGCTCATACACCCCTTTACAATGCAATTTCATAAGTTCGGGTCGCACCGAGCGTGCCAGAAAAAGAATAAACTGTTGACGCTAAAAATTGACGAGGTAACAGTGTCTTATGGGAAACTCAGTTTAAGGGGGACCTTTTGCACTAAACTGAGTAACCTCTGAATTTTTAAAGAAGTCGACTTCTTCTATAATGGGTTTTGGAAAGGGAAAAGGAAGCGGATATAATAAAGCAAAGTCTAACCTAAGGCGATGCACCAAGATATGTTGATGGGCACGATGAATCATAGATTTAAGGGCCTGAATGGTGTAGTTGTGTTCCAAAACGTCAGAGGCTTAAGATTATAGCATAAAAAATTTATTTATTGACATAAAATAATGTTGCATACATTCTCACCACTAAGAAGAGTCATTAGACATGATTTAGGTAAACAAACCTATATCCAACATATATAAAAGTTCATCAAATGAAATGTTAAGACAGTATAAAGCACAGTTTATAGTTTAATCAAAGCGTGAAA
This sequence comes from Sequoia sempervirens, assembly GCA_007258455.2. NCBI lineage: Eukaryota > Viridiplantae > Streptophyta > Pinopsida > Cupressales > Cupressaceae > Sequoia > Sequoia sempervirens. The sequence continues at coordinate 9,902 of VDFB02132708.1, read as the reverse complement.
AACAGAAAGGCCGAACAATTGGCACAGTCTGAAAGTTTTGCAATTAAAACAGTAATAGAGGCTTGGCGTCTTTTGCTAAAACCAGCATGTTTTTTTCTTCAAATTCCGGACCCCTTTCTCATCAACAGAGAAAGTATATATAATAGAAAAAACCTCCCACCGCCTCGAAGAACAACAACCAAAAAGATCTCACAATCCCTTGCAATGATGCCTAAATCAGAATATTCCCAAGGCCGTTACAACAGCATTGAGCCAGAACACAACATCTAGTCGTCCCGGGCATAGGTGCATCCTTTGCAATGATGGTTGAATCAGAATATTCCCAAGGCCGTTACAATAGCATTGAGCCGGAACACAGCATCTAGTCGTCCCGGGCACAGGTGCATCCTTTGCAATGATGGCGGAGGTCCTAGCAAGGCTCGAGCAGACAAATTTCATCCATTTCCATGAATGATTATGACTACCAGCAACCAATAGCATTATTTAATTCATCTGGCCCATCGCTCGCATAACAGGTCAGCAGTTAGGCACATGGCAGTCTTTCACTGCTCGTATGAAAACATCTCCCATCGCTGCCGAGGACTTGCAAAAATGCAACACGCGTCAAATGGGCGGAGATCCTTATCATAGTGGAGGGAATGCTCCATCAGCTGGTCATAAAAGATGTGTGGTAGCATTTTGCTGCCCGCAGTTGCTTATTTCCTCACTGCATTCAAAGATTTGTGAACGGTTGCCACTTTGCAGAATGTGGGGCCCGCCAACACCTTTTAAGAACAAAAAACTTTTCGGAAGCATTTCGCAGCCCGACGAGGCCTCGAGGAAGCAAGCAATAAAAGCAGCCCGTAACCGTGACACGTGGGAGCATAGCGGAGCTTCCTAGGAACCGAAAGGAAAGTTGATACCCGAAGCTGCGAAGAGTCGCTGGGCAAAGTGGCAAATCAAAACCTTGATAGAAAGCTGAGTAAACTCGGTGATGCATACACGGACACACACATAATGCAAAAATAAACCCGAAGGGAGCTACTCAAATATTTATTTTAACAGGTTCCTCAGTCACGATTGAGCTCAATGGCATGGAAGAGTTGTTTTGCTTGCTGATGAAATATTGGCACTGAGTACACTTTCACACCATGTGGCACACCTTAGAGAACATGGAAGGCCAATAATATATTTCCTGCATTATCTTCAAGTAGTAGTCTTGGCAGAGAAGTGTTTTCCCTCAAGACTATTATGGATTTCATTTAAAACTCCTTCTTGTGGCTTCTTTAAGTAACAGAGGAGGACACCATGTCATAATTTCTTTTAAATGAAATTACCTCAATTAGTACATACCTAGAGCCTTGCAGTCAGTAGTAGCATCTTTTGTAAGGTGGAATTGTGGTCTATTACTCCCCCTTTTACATATGTCATGTCCAATCCACTACCCATGACTTGTCGGACTGAAACTGATTTGTATAGATCTTATTGGTCTCTTCCTCTACTAGGGAGTTTTATTCCTATGCAATGTATTTGCAAAGACCTCTCCCCTAAACTAGCTTGGTCGGTTGGATGTCTACATCATATTCTAGGATCTTTGTGATCTAGTTGGCCCTTTTTTCAGTTATTTCACCTTCGGTGGTATATTCTTGAACAATGGAATGGGTGACAAGGGTGGTGATTTTGTTGGCCAGTACCAGATGTTAATTTTTTTTTAGGATTTTAACAATAGCAAAGGCCTATTTCTAAAAAAAAATATACTTGTTTTCATATCCCTTGAGAGTCCTAGAGTGGAATACGATGGGATATTCTTTGCTTCCTTCTTTGTCCTTCTAAGTGAGCACCGATGCTATGTTGTGTTGGTCATTGTAGACATAGAGCAGAAAATCCCTAGAGAAGTTCAAGTTGGCCAACACCAGGGCTACTAAGATGGCTACCTTTATTTTCTCAAAATCTAGCTTTCCTTCGAGAGTCCATTTAAAAACTAAATTCATTTTTAACATCAGTGTGATAGGTCTCACAATGCCCATGAAGTTTAAAATGAACTAGATGAGGAAATTAATCTTTCCCAAAAAGGACTGTAGCCCCTTCCGGTTGACTGGTAGTGGTAACTCTACTATAGCCTTCATTCTTTTGGGGTCTATGGCCATTCCTTCTTTTGATACCAGAAAGCCAAGTAGCTTTCCTTGTGGCACTTTGAAGACACATTTCTAGGGATTTAAGGAAATCCTGAACTATTGGCATTTCTAGAAGACCTTTTGGAGATGGTCAAAATGATCATCCTTTGATTTTGAAAAAATATTCAATTTGTCAAAATATACTAAGATGATCTGATTAATCAACCCCTTGAAGGTGATATCCATTTCTCTCTAAAATTTCACACCGGCATTGGAGACTCGAGAGGGAATTTTTGAGTATGCAAACATTTCCCACTTGTAGTGAACATTGTTTTGTGTTGGTCTCCTTCCTTTACATAGACCTGGTTATAACCCAAAAAACCATCGAGCAACGAGAAAAACTCTGATTCGACTACAGTTTGCAAAATTTGCTCCATTGAGGGCAAAGGGTAGTGATCTATTAATGAAGCTTTGTTCAAGTCCTTGAAATCCACATAGAGTCAAATATCACCATTCTTTTTCTGCATTGGTACAAGATTGGATACCTCGGTGGAATGTTTGATCAAGTATATGATCCTTGATTCAATTAATTTAGTAAGCTCTTGTGCCACCAGTGCTTCAACCTTTGGATTGAATGAACTTTGTTTCTATTGGAGGATCTTTGAGCCTTCGACCAAGTCAATAGTGTGTTGGATTATGCCTGGATCATATCCTCTAAGATCATCATAGGTTTGTGCTATGACCTCGTCGTATTTAGAACACAGTGCTTTCAATCTCTCTTTATCTTTTTGAAGGATGACTCTTTTGACTTTTATCTTTCTTTAATTCTCGACATCGAGATCTTCATAGTGTTTTGCATCAGTAGTGAATCTCCATTTTCTATTCCTCACATCATCATAGTCAAAAATATTTTCGAGAGAAATCAAATGTTGTGGGAGCTTATTTCCCTTTAATTGGATCACTTGTCCTTCCATAACTCTCTTAGCTTTGGATTGTGCATGATCAAAGGATTTCTTTGATTTTTTTTAAACAGTGGCAATCCAAACATTGTCCTCAAAAACCTACCAGTTCTAATAATTTTTGGGAATTGATCGTCGAACAATGATCTACATTGCATTTTTTTTTGTTTTTGACTCAAAATTTGGCTCAAACTATGAACCAATCGAAGCCATCCAATCAATGATATTATTTTGGGATCATGGGATAACCTATATTTCAAAATCTTTAAATCTCTTAATCATATCCCATATTTTGTGTCTGTAAGACCACATTCTTACATTTTTTGTAACTTCCTATCCATGGACTTAGCTTACAACCAACTTTGAGCCCCTGAACACTTGTACTCTCTTTACGCCCATCCACTCTTCAAGAAACAAAAAATGGACTAAAGCTTCATACTCTACATCATTATTTGACCATGGGAACTAGAAGTAGAAGCTTTAAGGGTATTTGATCCATTTAGAGATACCATTTAGATGCTTGCTCTATAATCAATCTTGCATTTGGCACCATCGAAATATAATGTTCATAAAATGTTGTCGCCTTGTCCATTGGGCTCTTCCTACTATTTTACCAATTTTGGGAAGACTTGGTCACTATCAAAGATCACATAGGTACCCAATCTGGTAGCATGGAAGTTCCCAAATGGGTTAGAGTCAATAAAATTTTTTAGGAGGACCTCCTCTTTAGTGGTCCGACCACTTGTTTCCTCCTTTTATTTTAACATTTCTATGCAATACGTATCCCTTTTTGAGAACGCAGTATGCACTGCTTCAAAGCACAAAACTGCATTGTCCGCTATATGTTTAGGGTGCAAGGATTCAAACAAGATCTTTATCTTTTCCTCGTGCTTTGTCCGTAATCTTAAATGGGACCAATTGAGCACTAAATATCAACCAATATTTTCTATAAAGTCCCTTGAAAGGCACATCCCAAATATTGGAGGGATGTCTATCATGACTACTTGTGTGGTAGTTTGGCTCAAAAATGAGAAGAGGGTTAAAGATAGATCCTTGATGCGGTCAACAGTCAAAACCTTCTTCCCATCTAACTATATGATGCCTTTCTTGAGAGGCTCATACTTAAGTTTCAGGACGTCAACCACTTGCTTAGGCATGACCATAGTACTAACTCCCAAATCAATCATGTTATTGTGTAAAAGCTTATCTCCCACAATAAGTGTTAAAAAGAAAGATGTGGGATTTTTTTTCTTACCTCTTTCTCGTTTGCATTGTCCATGATGTTTACGTATGGTGCAACTCTCGAAGCTTGGGGGTCATCTTGATTTCATGGTAGAATCACATCCATCCAAGGTATTTGTTCTTCTTTCTTTAATGCCTCCTAGAGCAACGTTTTTTGTTCCAAAATTGATATAACATCCCACAGAGATACATTAGCGGGTGCCTTCTTCAATTTTTTGACCACAATGAGTGCTCTAACTAGTGGGGCCTTGGGTTTGAACTATGCTATCTATTTTATCTTTGGGAGAGTCTGATCCTTTGTGAATGGGCTTAGTGCTTTGTCTAGAGTTTGTGACTACTGAGTGAGATGGGTATGTGAGGCTTTCTTTACTTGTGGATTTAGTTGTTGCGGCTAAAGATGTTTTGGAGCTTGTTGCACATATTCTCTAGTGATCCTTCTTTTGGACCTTGTGTTGTTGTTAGCTTGTGGGGCACTAGTTATCAGAGCATCATTTGCAAATACTACATCTTCTTCTTCCATCAAAGAGAAGAGAATTTGGTCTAATGTGATGTCTAGCTCTTTCTCTAAGGAAATCCCTTGTGTTTGTGCTCTGAATCAAGCATTTTCCATTTTGAGAGATTGATAAACTTCTATGCCTTAAAACATGCCTTGGCTTCTTTTCTCTGCTATATTCTACTAAAGATTTCCCCTTGGACAATTTTGAGGCATATGGCTATCATTACACGGGAAGCACCACACATTCTCATCTTCCACCAAATTATTTTGGCCTAGGATCAAATATTTTCTCAGACTGTTCTTGACGGTCTGAAGTGGCATGGTGATTGGGACTATCTAATTTTCCAGCATTGGTTGTTGACTTCCTCCTTTCAAAATTCCTTGATATGCATTCTATTTATATAATGGCCTCCATCCTTGATAGGTCTACATGGGAGGATTTGGAGGTGTTGCTTGTTGTCATTGGATGAGGACTAGCTCATTCACAAAGGACTGCATGAGGTTCTTCATATCACTAATATTGCTAATGAGGAATATTCTGATGTGTATGGTTATGCACCTAGGTATACATACATGGATGGTGGTATAGTTGATTTTCTCATTTGTAGAGCGGAGGTGCACAAAGTTGCTTCTTCCTAGGGGCCACTAGATATTTTCATGAAAATGGGCATTGGCAGACATGATGGAAGCTTCCTAGTGTCGATTAGGCTATTTTATGCACGCATAGTCAAATTGTATGCATCCGGTAGGGTATCTCCCCCCATAGACTGTATTATGTCCGCGATGTCTGAATTGAAAGACCTTAGATAAACCATGAATTCCATAGATGTCAAAGGCCTAACAATCATAAGAATCATTTGCCAAGTTTTGTGAAACTTGATGTTGAAGTCCCTCATGGCCTCTTGTAGGGCCGTCTTGATGGTGATTAATTGTTGCAGTAAAGAGAAGTGATCCCCCTTTTCTGAGAACACTTGAACAACTTCTCTTTGAGTTGATCCCAAGAGCGGATAGAACCAGAAGCCAAAGAACTATACTAGTCCTAGGATTTTCCTTTGAAACACAGCCAAAATGCAGAGAGCAACATTCTCTTATGTGATGTTATGTACTTTGCATACCTCTGCTATATCTTGGAGATGTTTAGAAAGGGGTCTTAAAATCCTCCTCAAAAAACTTTGGGATTGCCTTGAGAGCATTGGCAGGTATGGCAAGCCATACATTTATGGTTGTAGGTGGTAGTAGCAGGCTACTACTATCCCAGGGTACAAAATTTCTAGGAGTGGGGGCACCTATATGAGCCATTGTAAATAGATACATATGGATAGGGCAGACAGGTATTCTGATTTGGAAAGTTCGGCCTCCTGGTGGAGTAGATAAGGCTCTAGATTACGGGCTAACACTTCTTACCCTATTGCTTCTTACAGGTGATACAAAACCTAGAAATCTCCTCATTCTAGGGGTCAAGGTTGGTAACTAGGAATATTGGGAATGGCCTTTGGAAGCTACTCTTTTTTGAACTTTGGGCATGAAAATTCCAACCTCTTTCTTCCAAATTTGATTTAAGAAATATTTCTAACTTCTAATCAAATTTTTTGAAATTTTTTAAGTCCTACTAAACGTGTCAAAAAAAGAACTATTGATCATTAAAGCTTGCACTTCTCTGAACAACCTTATGGGAGATTTAGTGAGTGGGGGACCTATTTGCACCTCACTAAATGAATTCTGAGATTTTTGTAGAAATTCAGCTCTTCTTTGTGTTTTGGGAAAATGGGTAGAAAGAAATGTGAATAAAACATAAAGATGATGATATGCCAAATATTTTACAACATTTCAAACCTTAACTATTCCTTATAGCTGATGTGATGGACACAAAATGTTGTAGAACCTTCATTGTTGGGGAGAGAATGAGTAGTAAAGGATAGAGAAAGCACCATGTAGTCTTTCAAATCCCCCATGGGAAGCACCCATTAAGGTCCAATCAGGCATAAGAAAACTCTAACGATTAACAAAAATATTTAGAAATTTATAGAATCCTTCCTCCTTTATAGCATAATATGGAAAACGACATACCCTTTATAGAAAATGGAATATTTTAATAGACATGATCAAATTTCTAAAAGATAGCATTAAACATAGAATCTTAATAGCATGTGAATTAGTTATATGAACTATCAGCACAAAAATTTTAACACAATGTTTTCAATAATGAAATATACATTTTTTTTACAAAGGCCATAGCTTGCACAATTTCAAAGATTTCTCTCAAATGGATCAAACTTCTATGATATATAAACTAAAAAAAAAGGTCAAATTCCAATGTAATGATAGTTTGAATTAAATATAGCATGCCAAAAGGAATAAGCAGAGTTCTGTAAAGAACCTCCTATTTCTGAGAAAATAGAACTCCCTAACAATATATATATCCTTTGAAAATATTTTCAAAGTTTTTTTTGAAATTTTTAACTCAATGCTACCAATCCCTATTTATAGTTAGAAGAAGAGGTCACCACCATAAACATTTCAAAAGTAGAAATTTCCAGATACCTGAACCTGGTAGCTCACAACCAGATCCTAGATCTTGATTAGATCACAACAATCTTTTCTCATTAAGTCCCAACTAATTTATTAATGGCTTTAGATATTTTAGCGAAGATAGTTGTCAGAAAACAATCATAGTTAATACAACCTAGCAAAAATCTGACCAATCAAATATGGAAATTGATGACATCGACTTGAAGGTTCCACCCTGAAAGTAAGAAACCCACCGTGCTCCTTGACAAACTCTACCCAAAAAGATCCTTCTACAAAAAATACAAACTGCTTGACAAAAATAGATGACCTGTTGAGTGAGAAGGCAATTTCAGATCCATGAGAGTGGTTTTGAAGAAAATCTCTACCAAGTTGACACATGTTATGGTTCACACCCGAAAGGAAAATGATATGTATATAAAGCTACATAGCCACCACATGGCACATTGGACACTTTTATGCAAGAGCAATCTTCGTCCTTTGGGCATGGATTCATCCCGAAGCGGAAAAGAAGTAAGGGCTAAAAACCAAAGAAAAGGTTAAAAGGAAAAATTGCTTCACATAACCTTAATTGTAGAGTACGATGGATGTAAAAATAATTCCCTCTTATTGAAAATGTAGATTAGGAAAATTTAAGGTTAAAGGCATTAATCAATAAAACTGAATCCCTAAAAACCTAAACCAACAATGAAGCATAAATAGACATAAAACACAAAATAAGAAAGAAATGTTACCAAAGTCTTCATCCCATGATTGATTCACCTCCATTGTCATTATCCATTTTTCTTTTATATACTTAATTTCCCTCAGATTTGAGTATGCAACGATAACCTAATGACAATGATAGCAAAATATTGAAGATTGAATAGCTAGTGTACTTGCATAGGATGTCTAGTCCCAAAATGACAATGACAAACATATTTTATAGAAAACAAAATTGGGATGAAGGGCTGAGATTAAAAAACCAATAAGATATGGAAATCAATAGCCAAGATTGAAAGATGAAATAGGATTAGGGCTACATTAGGGAAAAGATAAGGATGAATGAATGAGATTAAATTATAAAATAATTCAATCAAGGGTGGAAATTAAATGAGATGTGAAGGGATAAGAATGGCATTGATAGATAGAAAATCAAGAAAAAAAGAGGTTGTTGGAGGAAACTAATTAATTCTAAAAATATTTAATTTGGGAGGGAAAGTGAATAATTGAATAATTTAAACAATTATTTAATTATATAAGAAGAGGGAAAGTTTCCTTTTCAATTAAGTAATAATTTAATTCAAAAGTAGGAGAAAAGAACAAATTAGTAATCATTAAATAAATAAAATTTATTTAATTTATGGAAGAAGCGGATAATGAATAATTAAATAATTAAAATAATTATTTAATTATAGTAGAAATTGACAATAATTAAATAAATAAGAATTTATTTAATTATAGAAGGACATGGGACATTAGTGATGTAATCAAATAAATACAATTTATTTAATTAATCAAAAGTGGGAAATAAAATGATAGAAATAAACTAATTATATAATTATGATTATTTAATTAATAGAAAAGATATGGCTTTAGACAGTAACCAAATAATTCAAATTATTTAATTATGTAGGGAAGAAAGGGGATTGACGAGGAAAAATAGTGTTCGCAGGTGAAGGACAATTTTTAGTGTCTACATTTTCCCCCTCTTTGATACAATGCAGTTTATCATGTTGTGTCAAATAAATTTGATTTAAAAATATGCCCCAGTGTACTAATAGGAAAACAGGGTAGACCTATGCCCCCTCGGAAATTTTTTCCAATTTTTGAAAAATTTAAAAAATATTCTGATAAGCAATTTGGATAGTAGGCAATGTAAGGAGTGACAAAAGGAATGTTAGTGAGACCGGAAAATGTTAGCATGGAGTTAGTGGAGATAATGAAAAATGAATATTTTACCATGCTAGGCTTTGCATTTAATCATCATTAGGTGTTAAAATATGACAAATGGACAATAAACACCATGGTATGACATAGACCAAGGTGTGCAAAGTTATCCACTTGCAAAAATAGATAGTCATCAGAAAAGGAATGTCTTGACTCATAATAAGAGCAAAGTTTCCCAAGTCTTTTTGTCAAAACAATCCACAAACAACAATCAAAAGAAAAATGGGTCATGAGTCATATAATACATCAAGTTTGGTTTTGATCATGTAACCAACTATATAAGGAAAATGATAGAGTTGACAATGTCTAGTTTTAGGAAGGACACATCCTGTATAAGACAAGTAACATGATATAATGTTTTGATGTTGATTTAAGGGTTGACTGACTTGGAAATGGACTAATTTGACTTGAAGACTAGTTTGATAGATTTTCTATTGATTTGTGACTTGTTGAGCTTTAGATTACTATTTATGCTTGATTTGACAATGTGTGACTTATTGTGACATGAGTAGTGACCGACTCAATGAAACCCTAAAGGACTGACCTAGGGCCTTGGGGCTCATCATCTGATGGACTTACTGTTGGAAGAATGAAGAAGAATTTCTAGTTGTGTAGACTTTGTGTTGTCATTAAGGTCACCATGTTGATTAAGTCATT
>VDFB02132707.1:0-14284 GCA_007258455.2 Sequoia sempervirens | reverse complement strand
TGGATAGTCATATGGGAAGGAGTACCAGGAATAGACAGTATGAAGAATATCTGGTGAAATGGAAAGGAAGGCCTGTTGAAGATTCATCCTGGTTGCCTAAGGCAGAGGTTGATCATTTGGGTTTTTCTCCACCATCTGAGACGTGACGGGGTCACTTCTCAAATTACCCTGGGTGTCTGATGCAGGAGCATCCAGTGGTGTAAGGGCAATCTTGCATCACCCAAAAATAGTTAAATTTCAAGTTTCTCGGTTTTTAGATGTTTTACATTTTTGGATACCCTTTTCGTCATAATGAAATTCCCAATTTATGGTTTTTATTTTCTATTCCTGGGTGGAAAGATATTACAGTTTTAGTTTCCCATATTTGCACCTTAAAATCTTTCGAAGTTAGATTTGAGGCACTTAGAGTTCCTGTGAACAGTCTCTAAAACTTGCCAAAATCAACGTAGTGGATTTTGGAGCTGTTTGGACTTCTCTGAGACCTTCCAATGGTTCAAACGGTTCAAGGACCTGAGTCCCAAGATCAAAAGTTATGGCCCCTGAAGTTAACATGACTTTCTAGAAGATACAATTGCAAATGTACTTTTAAAATTTGAACTTCAAGTTGTAATTTTCGGTGCCAAACCACCTAAACTCAAACTTGAATGTTGTTTTGGCTCCAAACTAATGAGGAGCTCTATTTATGGGCGGGTTTCTAATTTTTGGGTAACTTTTTTGGGGACAAGTTCGCATATTGCGAAAGGGTTATTCTGTAGCTTTCTGTAACTTGCATGTGTTGTAGAACTTGGGGATTTGAGATCCTTTGCATGTAAGAAGGTCCATGTTCTGAATAATAAAATTATTCTATTGTTTGTGGGTTATTTTCTAAGTCTCGGGCTGCGCCCTCATCACCCTTTTTTCTTCTTCTTTAATATTTGTGTGTTCCTTTTTTGTTTTTTTTTTTGGGTTTTTAATTATCTATAGACTCAATATATTAATAGGTGGCTTTACTTGTTTTTTTATGATTTGATTGTTATCATGCATTTATATTCAATCGTATTATTATTGTTGCTTTGTAATATTTTATACTCATAATGTATACCTAAATTATTTCTATATAATTGAAATCTTCATTTTCTTGTTAAGTTAGATATCTAGTTTTTTAAATGTGTTCTATTGAAAACAATGATTTATTGATCTTTATAGGTAGAAATAAATCTATCTATTTTATGGTGATAGTTAAATTTATCCTTTTTGTTTATGGTTATTTTGTTTTTCTTTCCTTCTTTCTTTTAGTTTGATCATTTAGATGAATTAGAGCTTTATTTCCTTGTTTAATGTAGAAAATTGTATACCTTTACAATTTCACACTATGTTTGGATCCTTTAAATTATTGGACTTAGTTAAGCTTCTAATTTTCCAAATTATACATTCCAAATCCTTATTTTTTGCATTTTTCAAAAGGAGAACTAACATTAAATAAATGCAATCAATAATTAAATCACCATAAAATATGTGTGTCATGGACTTATAAGCCAGGACCCATTCACCCATGGGAAAATGAGCTCCTTTTAAGTGCTAGGAACTATTTTAAAATATGTTTTTGGTGGTATTTTGATGATTCAAATTCAAATTGCAATTGTTGGATTTCAGAATCTAATTTTTGGGAAATTAGATAAACACCTATAAATATATAGTCCTTCTATCATTTGAAACTAGAAGGATCAAGAAGAAATTCATAAGATCAAATATTATTGTCAAAAGCATTCAAGAGAAAATTTATCAGCCATTTGTTGTAGCAATCAAGATCCTAACATCTTGTTCAAGTCTATGTGTGTTCATGTCATCTTGTGAAGGATAATATGCATTGTTGATCCTAAAGCATCCAAGCATTTCAACTATAAAAATCAATCAAGCAAAGCAAGATCAAGTTCCTTGGAGAGATGTGTTTGACTTTAGTCCTCTAAAGCAAGTCACTAAAGGGTGATGAGTTGTAGCAAGAAATTTTTCATTCATCATTTCCTTCTCTCTTTTCATTATATTTCTATCAAGGTTTAATTACCAAACTTTGGGTTCAACCAAGGAAAACCCCATACAAATAAACAAAAGAATTTTTCCCTCTTTGTGTAAGTGCGGGTTATAGGTTGAAGAAGAATTGAAGAGATATTGAAGGAGCAACTTTGCATTTTTGCACAAGTTGTCATCATTGTTTTCAAGTCACAAAAACTAAGTTGAAAATTTTATTTTTGACATTTTGATAGTGGGACTTGTGTTAAACAGAAGCTAAGATCTTGTATCAGAGGACCCCAAAAGTTTTTCAAAACACTTGTACAAAGACCCATTCACCCATGGGTAAATAAGTCCTTGTAGGCACCTCAAAACCATTTTTTTAGCATGTTTGTTGTCTTCTGCACTTCCCAAATCCACTGGTAAACTATTATTTCCTTCTGTCAGCTTTTGTGATCTTGCATTTTTAATATTAGAGCATATATAATCATTAGTTTAATCATTCCAAAATATTTCTAATCAATTCAAATCCCCCAATAGATGTAGATCTAGGTCTAATTGGCTCACCTTTAGGGCTGCAAGTCAATTATTTCACCTTGTGATCTACATCTCAATGAAAGTTAGGAAAAGGTACCATGAATCCTAGGTTCTTTGCATTAAGGGCCTAGGATAACCTTTTTCTATGTTTCATTTTGGTGAACCTAAAATTATTACATCATAATTTTCTAATTTGGAGATCCATGAAACCCTAGATCTAGGCTTTGCATCATCTTGTTTTCCATTTCATTTAGGGTTACATATTGCATATTTACATCATTTAAAATCATAAAAATCCAAAAACATTGCAGACATTCTACATAATAGCTTGTATTAAGGTGTGTTTCAGTCATTTAGAGCAAAATTGTAGTGAAAATTACATTAAAAATAAATGTCATTTTGTTCATAGATTTCCATACAAATTGCATTTACATTTAATCACAAAATCTGGAAAAATTGTCACTAAAGAATTTGTCCGTAGTTAGGAACAATGATCTTAAATATTAGATTAAACACTCAAATTTACATTTTTTAGAACCCTGCGCAAGGACCCATTCACCCTTGGGTGAACCTATCGTTATATAGGTGATTTTCCAAAACTTTGTGTATTTATTTGTCTCTATCTGCTTCATTTTCTTATACTTGCAGATCTCTATTTCAATTTCAAAAATTGCATATTTTTGTAGATTTTTGCATTTAGTTCAATTGGTGAAAGAAAGTACATTGTTTAAGATCAAAATTGGCATTTAAAAGTAATCATTTTTAGGTTTTTTCATCTTAAAATCAATCAATTAACATATTTCATATCTAAAAGTTACATTAAACATCCATTTATTTGATATTTAAAGCAATTTCTTTATCATGGACATGTGTTTTGGTAAACTATGAATGTCCTTAAAATATTTGGTTTATGTTTCAAGTTGTGTGTTTGGTGATGATCTTAATTTAATTGAAAACATTCATGAGTCTTCATCTCCTAATGAATCTCCTTGTGAGATAGACATCTTGGGTTGAAGATATCATGCAAGAATTAATACAAAATCCCATGTGTAACCTTGAGAATAATGCATCATTTTATCCCTCCATGCAAAAACCAAAACATCCTATCACTTGACATGTTCAACCTTTTGCACCCCAAAATTGAATCACAAAGAAAACCTCAACCACCAACCATGAAGGAACTCATTCATAATGACAACATTGATACTCTTCTATCCTATGCCCATAAAGTTACTGATACACCTATCAAATTAGAAGGACATTACATGGTTAAGGCTTTAGAATTTTGAGAAAACAAGGATGTGACATAACAAATGAGCATGAAATCCATCAAATTCTAGAAAAAACCCATCATAAGATACCAAGGGATTGGGATATCAAGATCCCCCCCTTCACACCAAACCATTGCTCAATCAAGTAACAAACATAAGCCTAAATTTCATGATCCCCTTGAAAATATACATCACCTATTATATCAGTCCAAAACTAAGTATGATTTTTGCACACTTTTACACATAGGTTTAATTAAATTAGTACCTATACCTGAGTGAAAAACCAACAAACAAAAAGATATCAATGGACCTTACTGTGCATATCATAGAATATTTGGACACCATACTTATGATTGTATTTCTTTAAAGAAGGTATTGAAAGAATTTGATCCTCCTACAAAATAATAATTGTTCACTTTGCTCCTTTCCATGTGATAGTTGTAGAATATTAGCATATACTCACTATTACATGTATTGCACTTCATGTAACTCATTTTTCCATATTACAAGGAGCATTTTATCATCATTTATCTTAGCTCTTCTATGTCCTACATTTGGGAGCAAGGGGTTAGGTAGCCTTGTCCTAATATGGAATGTGTTGTAGTCCCTTTGGATAGTTATTCGCCTTCCTTATATGATGAACAAGATTGGGATGCAAATGACCTGCTATAGGTTGGCTCACATGTGACATTTTTTTTTTTTTTTCATGTTCTTTGTGATTTCATATACATATTGTGATCCCTGTATCATGCTACTTGGCATGTCTTTATGTTTGCGAGCTTTCTTTGGATGACCCTTGTTACTCCATTGGTGCAAGGATACAAAGGAAGTGAATTTGTTGTGGAATTCTTCTATTTGTATCTCCATTATTCTGTCATAAACATTGTCTTTCCTTTTCTCTTTTGTTTTCATTTTGGGGATGTTGCAAGGCATTGAGACATCCAAAGTCTGTTCCATGTTGACCCAAAATATTTTTCTTTTCTTTCACTCTCTATGTGTCATTCTTCCTTTTTATTTTTTGTTCTACGAGTATTTGGAGAATGATGACAATTTTGAGCTCTATTATATCACTATAGAAAATACATACACTAACCCCAAATTTGTAGATCTTTTATGTGTTATCTTTTGAGACTACTTGTGGGGGAAACCTTTTTTAATGATGTAGCTTTATTTGGAAACATATCATTAGAATAGGGATTTCTAAATAAGCTCTCATTACCCTTTTATCAACTAGAATTTATCATTTCTACTTTAAAGTAATTTCTCATAGCATGGTGTTTATCAAATCCTTTAAAGTGGGAGTATTCATTAGAATTATTTCATTTTGGAATTTACACCTCCTAAGATGATTTTCATTTTCAATTTGACATTTTAGCTTCACTTTCGTTCACAGGAGTTGGACTTAGTGTAGCATTCACATAGCACATTGACCATTTTGTGGCACATTATCAAAGTTATTAGGGAGTATAAATTTTGGTATGGTTGACATATCGGAACACACTTATAGACCTAGTGCATTAATCCCATCTGCCACCTTTTTATGGGTACACACCTTGTAGACCTGGTGTGTGTTTCTTATTTTTCCTTTGGGGATCACCTATTGTATACCAGACTACACTATCCCTTGTGAGAATATTTTATGGATGTGGCATAACAAAACTTGATAGTCCATCCTTTCCTTTTTAAATCATCTTTGACATTGTATGCTTGTGTATCTTGTCTTGTTGCATGTATCTCTTATGCATGTGTGTCATTTGTGCTTGTGTTGGTTTTCCATGGGATCTTCAATCCCGAGGGCTTGATTATCCTCCTTGATCTTTGTCATCCTATCTCATTAACATTTGTGCACTTGGACCCCTCTTGACATATATTTCTCTAATTTAGTGTGTCTGAGCATAAGTACATACTCTCAGTAAAATGGGGGTGTAACAAAGGGTAAAATTCAGGTAAGATAATAGATAATCAATTGAAATCATATGAAATAAACCCAAAGATATGAAGCACAATGAAAACAATAAATAACAAAATGATTATACCAAATTCACGAAGCTTCCATGAATCACCTCCATAACACCTTCTAATTTGCAGTGTATGATTGATGCCCTCAGATCGAGTGTGTGAGCATTACGACTATGCCATTGTCCTATGCAAGTTTTGAAGGATTTAAGTAAAATTATGCCTATGCCTATGACAAATGATAAATGATAAATGACTATAATGACTATAATAACGAAGTGGTGGATCGAATCCTAAATTATGAGTAAAATTGACATTTTATAGAAAACACAATTTTAAATGGACAAACGAGATCGACTCTTGACAGAAACCTAAAATTAGAGGACAAGATTAAATCTGACCATCCCTAATTAGGGTTAGGGTAAAATCCTTAAGTGAGTGATCAAGATGTCATCTGAGAAAATCAAATTGGCAGTGGAGAAAATATGAGATAACTAATTTCAAAAATAAAGATTTTCAAAATTAAGAAGATAAAGATAGCTTGCTTTGTGAGATTCCAAAAATAAAAAAGATAAAAGGCGGACTGAAAAGCAAATTTGATAAAATCAAGAAACTACTTGCTTTATTTGATTTTTAGAAGAAAGCTACCAATTTGAATTAAATCCACTCAAAATATGGATTTTGTGAAATAATAAATAATCTTTTCAGATTATTTACCAAAATGGATTGTCAGTTAAGATTGTGATGACATTTTAAATAATTTCATTTATTTAAAATGAGAGGAATATTATCTTGACAATTAAATAATTAAAGATAATTATTTAATTTAGAAGATAAGATTAATTAATTTAATTAATTCAATAATTCATTTAATTAACAATTATGACATATTAAATAAATAAATAAAATTTATTTATTTAATAACCGTGAAGAAATATATGATTTTAGGGTACTAAATAAATTAAGAAATTTATTTAATTAAGGGAAGACTTAATAATTAACCGACGATAAATAAATAAAATTTATTTATTTAATAATCATGAAGAATAAAGGACATGAATTAATTAAAAATTAATGAATTATTTAATAATAGCTCGAATGTGGACCAAGGACATAATTAAATGTCATAATATGTTAGACGAAAGTGGTAAAAATAGAGCTTGCAGCCAGGTCATTTTAGGTGTCTACATTTTCCCCTCTTATCATAATGTTGCTTGTCACGTTGTGACAAAGAAAATAAGTCAAAAATATGCCCCAGTGCAAAATAAGATGAGGAAGAATGACGAGGAGGGTTATCGTATGCCCCCTTGAGAGGACAGACAGGTTCCAAGAACATGTGTGTGCTCTCGAAATGGACGAGAAGACTAGAATATGAAGAGAAAGAAATGTTAGTGCAAAAGATATGGATGCAATGCCTATATGAGATGGGTGAGAGAAGATGAGAAGAAAAAAGGAGATGCATGTTAGTTCCTAGACCAAATCCTTCAAAACTTTACCATAGGACTTTAATATTTATTGCTCTTAATCATCATTGGGGGGTAAAAATGACACAAATGGACAACAAACACCATGATATGACGTAGACCAAGGTGTGCAAGGTTATCCACTTGAAAAATAGACAGTCACAGACAAGGAATGTCCTAACTCATACTAAGGGAAAAGTTGCCCTAGTCTTTTTGTCAAGACAATCCACAGACAACAGTCAAAGAAAATAAAATAGGCCAGAAGATGTCATCGCACCTCTAAATCCTTCATGGGACATCCTCGAGGTAGCTAGTAACATGACCAAAAAGACAAGACAGTAAGAATATAAGACAAAATAGCCAAGATAGTCAAAAGATAAGACAAGAAAGACTGGAAAGATTAACAGCCATGTAATTTTGTTTGCCAATGTTTGTTTGCCAAAGATTGATTTCTTGTCGGTTTGACAATTTTGACAGTTTGAGAGTTTTACCAATTCAACGGTGTTGATGGTTTGACGGGGCCTATTGTCAAGAAGGACACATTCTAAAAAAAGAAAAAGACATTTTGACGAGGTCTAACTCCAAGAAGGACACATCTTGAAGAGGACCAAAGAGTGACGAGATTGACATTGTTTTGACTAATATGTTTTGGCAAGTTGACTGATGTTTACTGTATGATTGATTGGACTGTGTTGTTTGATTTTGACCAATTTTGACATTGACATTTTGAATGGCTGTCTTGTGTTTGAGTTTGACTATGTCTGACGTATTTGACTGATGTGACGATTGTGAAAAATGCCATGATTTTATTTGGACCAACCTAAAAGGACCAACCTAATGTCTTGGGGACTCATTGACTGATGGCCTTGCCTACATAGCAAATGCGCAGAGACAACGTAGTTCGACAATGACATGGACTAGCTGACATGACTGAATTTGACTCCATTTTTAGGATTTTGACATTGATTTGGATGTTTTTGTGTTTTTCTTCAGGAGGTTTTATAATTTTTAGGTCTTTTTTCAAGACATTTTATGATTTTTAGGTCTTTCTTCAAGACATTTTATAATGTTTTTGTTCTTTTTGTCATTTTATGATTTTTTGGATTTTGACGTTTAAGAGGATTGTGAAAAATGCATATGACTAATGCCTACATATGAGAATCCAAGGACAAACATGATTGTGCCCCTAGTCAAGCTAAATACCAATTGACATGTGATGACAATGTTGTTTGACGTGGGAAGTATGCATCCCAAAACAATGTGAGGACGATGATGATAATGTGATGAAAGTATTGAGGTATGCAGCTAAGCTAGGAACAAAGTCAAGTAATGTGTTGGATGATGCACTCATTGCATTTGGAATGACTCGGTTAGGACTAGATGGGATGATGGATTATCCTTAGACCGTTTGACAAGGGAAAGCCAAGATAGGTGACAAGCATGAAAGGATATGAGGTGGCCTTGGTAAAAGATGGGGGACATGAGACTAAGGGAATTTCCATATGATTTTCAAGGACTATGTCGTACAAGGACAATAAGACTATGACAGTCAATGACATGATGTTTCGTGAATCGTGTATGACCGAATGATAGACATGTCAAGAGTTTTCCCAAAGCATGATTTATGTGTGCCAATTTTATGTCAAGACCGAGGTAAGTGGGAAAAATATGTGGAAATGATAGGGTTTAGATGGACGTTAATGTCATGAGGAAGGCATGGGAAAATGAGACGACTTGCCCCCAAGTATAAAATTCCACATAGACGATTTATTTTACACATGACGCCTATTTGCCAGGTTTTCATCATGGTACTTATCTAGGGCGCATGTTTGTCAGGTTTTCACCATTGGATGAAATTTTTCTCTTTACTATTTTCTTGAATTTTTTATTTTTTTGGTGTCACCAAGACACCTGCTTGCCAAGTTTTCATCAGGGTAGATGATTTTTGAATTTTTGAATTTCTTTTTTTTTTTGTATTTCAATTTGTGGATAGCCCGGATGCTTTAGATGACCATTGACCGCTCAACTGATTGATGGTTTTTCATGTTTGAGTGTTTGATAGATATTTTAGTTATGATCACACTTCGATTCATCGATGGTGAAAGTCAAGGATCACACTCCTTCAACTCGCCATCTCGATGATGGATCACAGAGTGTGATCCAAACATTGATGCAAAAATTATCACACAATCAAAACCAGAAACCATTGCAAAGAACATTATGGATTGTGGAAACTTGATATCATTAATCCATTGATGGTGTCGAGTGCCATGATATGCCAATAATGTCCTGTCTAAAGTAGTTGTCTTGTCAGGATTGTAGCGCTTGTATACAACTGATCGATGTCATTGTGGTCCTTTTTGATACTAGAGTTGGCCTTATCGTAATAATATCGCAATAGAGTGCCATGAGAGTCCTTGCGGTAAAGAGTTGCTGCCAAGATGGACGGATTTGTGACGTGGGATCATTGGACTTTAGACGAGATGTAGGGTTATGACAAATGATGGTAGATGTGGAAAGATTGTTTGGACGTTTGGATGAATGACTTTTTATTTTCCAAACTTGGGATGGTGGATGACGATTTTGGAGGGATGGTGTTTGGAACCAACACTTTTATATGCCTTTATTGATGACCATTTTGAAGGAGGTGGACATGTGTTATATGTGGGAGTCCTCTTGTCTTGTGGCTCCACATTGTGATTGAATTTTGTATTTGACTTGGTGTCTTTGTTTGATCCATCTTTCTTTGGGATCCATTTTAATTTCATTTGTCCACTTATCCTTTTGTTTGATTCAATAGCCTTTGACATTTGATTTTGATCTTTTCACTTGTAAGACTTTTGTTTTTGCTGGTTCCAAAGGGAAGGTTTATTCATGATGGAATGATGGTTCATGGTGTGGGTGGAGGGAGTGTTGGCAACAATCTTATGACAAGGATTTCTCATGGACTTCATTTTGACATTTGTATCTGACAAAGTTGCCCCCAATATCGAGGAGGTACCACTGACATCATTTGATTTACTAACTAAGGAATAGCCAAGACCTTGATGTCTGTAATTTTCCTGAAGCTGTATTGGTTCTAGAATGTCTTGCTTGTGTATGCCTAGTCATTTTCCTTGATATTGCATGCTTTGACAGATTCTATTTGCGATGGGGTATTTGTTGTTTTGAAAGCAAAATGCTAACCCATCATTAGGTATGTGGATATTGTCACTTGTAATATTTTCGTCTATAAGAAAGCCTGCTCTGACAAAGATAGATGACCCTAGTTGATAGAGTGTCTTAGCTTCATTGTCCTGTTGGACATATTCCTGACTAATATCTTTGGTCTAATCGTGTGACATGCCAGGTTCAAATGATTTTTTTGGTGCTTCCAAGGCAATGTCGAAGCCATCATTATGTTTAGTGTCATAGAGTCCAATGATTTTAGCTATAACTTGATCATATGCAAGCATGTCCCTAGTGGGAGATTCTTGTTCTAGAGGAATATCGTCTATGTGTCCCATGGAGGCAAGTGTCTCATTGTGGGAAGTTTCAATAGTTGAGGCCTTTATAGGGTCAAAAAGTGTTTGATCATAAATGGCGTAAAGGTCAAGGAGTGGATCATTTTGGACTTCTTGGTCAATGGTAGGGTCTTGGTCGAAGATGGGGTTGTAATGGATTTGGACTTCTTGGTCAATGGTAGGTGTACTTTGGATGTCATGATTGTCTTGAAGGAATCCTTGAATGGAGTTTAAGATAGGGTCATGGGATGGACTACCTTGTTCTTGACATGAGGGTGACATTATAAGATCATGCTTTGGGCTTTCATTTTGACATGTATCCTCAAGTTTATTAAATGGGATTTGATTTTGAGTAATGACAAAATTTTCATGACTAGATGTGGCTTGTGATGGGATGACTTGAAAATGATTAATGAATGACGGACTAGGATAGGACATGGGGACTTGGACTGGACTAGTATGTGAAGGACTAGGATATGACATGGGTACTTGCATTGGACTAGTATGTGAAGGACAAGGGTATGACATGGAGACTTGGACCGGATATGACATGGAGTCTTGGACTGGATTAGGATGTGACATGGAGACTTCGACCAAATATGCCATGGAGTCTTGGACTGGATTAGTGTAAGGTTGACTAAAATAGGACATGGAGACTTGGACTGGATTGATATGGTATGATGTGGGGACTTGACATGAGTTGATAGATGGTTGATAGGGCATGTAGATGTTGATAGGATTGATAGGTGAAATTTGTTGATGTGGTGATTGGACTTGATGATGTGTTTGTTGGATTTGACAAGTGGCCATGAGGTATTGGATTTGAGCTATGAGTTGTTGCATTTGAAGTGACTTATTTTCTTGAAGTTTTTGTATTATTTCATGGACTCTTTGAATGAGTTGTTGGGGTAAAGGTGCTTGACTTGTTTTAGCCATGTGAAGCATGTGAACAAGCTCTTGTGCTACATCTTCCAATGTTTTCATGGTGTAAAATGATGTTGATTAGATTAAAGAAATGACAATGATTAGGATATGATGTGGAATGACAAGATTGAATGATTTGGATGATGTGGCGAGTGTTTATTGGAAGTTTGACTTGGGCACTATCAAACACAATATTTCACATGTAAATGCATGAACACACACACCAAACACAATGATAAATTTGTCTTTGAAGATTAAATGTTATGATTAAGTAAACACTTGAATACACAACAACAAGCCCTATGACTAGTCAAGTGGGGTATGGCCAATTAGGTCTCAAGCTAGTCTGCACAAGGTTGACTAAGGATGATTTGAAAGAAAAATCCTGCCACACAGCCGGGAGAAAGGGGTAACCCACCCTTCACCTTCACTTCCCAAAGGTATAAAGTTCTTTGGGGCTTAGCCAAGAGTGACGAGATTTTAACTCCCAAACAAGCATTTCTTTCGATTCACACTTCAATTGAGGTCATCCCTAGGGGTGATGAAATCCCCTAGTAGGCCTCCTAGGAAGGGTTTGACAAAAGCAAACCAAGTGAGGTGTTTGTGATCACACACACACTTGATTCACACTCACAGTGATTAATTTCCTTTTAGAAAATTCAAATGTGTGTAAAGAAATTAAAACACTTGTTCTTTTTAACCCCCAATCAAGATGTGTGATTGAAGAAAATGGTTAATTTTAGCCTCGATTTTTTATATGTGATTGAAAACAAGATTCGTTTTAAGAGCCCAAATCCAAATGTGTGACAAAAAATGATTAAGAGGTGAAAGATTAAACGAGTGCACCTAGAAGTTTTTGCTTTCCAATATTCTATCTATGACTGATATTGCTACTACTATAGCTCCTTATGATCACCTACAAGATGAAAAAATGATATTATAATGCAACCATAAAAAAAAATAAACTCATCAGAAAATTGCAATTTTAGATACATGTTTTTGACATAGCCGAATTAGATTTCATTATTTGACAATTTTATTGATCTGAAAAATGAAAAATCAAAGAAGAGATCCCTACTAATTTTATGAGAGCTTCCTAGAAATGTAAAGAAGTTAGAAAAATTCCTTGTTTTGCTCTAAGAAATGCGGATTTGTGAAAATTATACAGAAAATGGAGATTAGATTTTTGCGCATTGTATTTGACCTCCAAACTAAATCTATAAAACATAGACCCCCATTATAATTTCAAGAGCTTTTCAAAAATATAATTTTTTTTTGAAAAATTCACCGATTTGAGTCCAAAAAATAAATTTTATGAAAAAACATAAAATTATAATAAATCCTACAAAAGTAATGATAAACCCTCGATTTTTTTACTGTATCCTTTTGAGATGATGTACAAGACTTTGTGTAAATATTGTGGAAAAATTCATAGCTGTGTAGAAGATATGAAGAAATTTGTAAAACCTGCAGTTTTGTCCAAAAACTGGCAGATCTATAACAAAATGTCAATAAAACCTGCAAAATAACAAGCTAGATCAAAGGATTCACGTCAGGTTCACCAATATAACTAAGGGTAAAATTTAGGTAAGATAATAGATAATCAATTGAAATCATATGAAATAAACCCAAAGAGATATGAAGCACAATGAAAACAATAAATAACGAAACGATTATGCCAGATTCACGAAGCTTCCATGAATCACCTCCATAACATCTTCTAATTTGCAGCATATGATTGATGCCCTCAGATTGAGTGTGTGAGCATTACGACTATGTCATTGTCCTATGCAAGTTTTGAAGGATTTAAGTAAAATTATGCCTATGCCTATGACAAATGATAAATGATAAATGACTATAATGCCTATAATAACGAAGTGGTGGATCGAATCCTAAATTATGAGTAAAATTGATATTTTATAGAAAACACAATTTTAAATGGACAGACGAGATCGACTCTTGACAGAAACCTAAAATTAGAGGACAAGATTAAATCTGACCATCCCTAATTAGGGTTAGGGTAAAATCCTTAAGTGAGTGATCAAGATGTCATTTGAGAAAATCGAATCGGTGGTGGAGAAAAGATGAGATAATTAATTTCAAAAATAAAGATTTTCAAAATTAAGAAGATAAAGATAGCCTGCTTTGTGAGATTCCAAAAATCAAAAAGATAAAAGGTGGACTGAAAAACAAATTTGATAAAATCAAGAAACTGCTTGCTTTATTTGATTTTTAGAAGAAAGCTACCAATTTGAATTAAATCCACTCAAAATATGGATTTTGTGAAATAATAAATAATCTTTTCAAATTATTTACCAAAATGGATTGTCAGTTAAGATTGTGATGACATTTTAAATAATTTCATTTATTTAAAATGAGAGGAATATTAATTTTGACAATTAAATAATTAAAGATAATTATTTAATTTAGAAGATAAGATTAATTAATTCATTCATTTAATCAAGACAATTAGTGACATATTAAATAAATAAATAAAATTTATTTATTTAATAACTAGGAAGAAATATATGATGAAGGGTAATTAAATAAATTAAGAAATTTATTTAATTAAGGGAAGACTTAGACAATTAACGACGTATTAAATAAATAAATAAAATTTATTTATTTAATAATCATGAAGAAT
>VDFB02132705.1:0-14955 GCA_007258455.2 Sequoia sempervirens | reverse complement strand
ATAGGCAGACTTGCAAGATCATGCACTCTAGAAATATTTGGCTGAATGTTAGGCCTTGCTAGTTGGCGTGTAGAATCATCGATTAATTTGCCTTTTCAAGTGTTAGGCCTTGTGATTTGTGTATTGTTAAGGCCCATGCCATTTTGAGTGGTATTTGACGACGTCGACCACAACTCAATGGGGCAATAGGGACATTTTTTGGATTATGCTGGTCCCAAGCGGGGCCAATGTAATTGTTGAATTCAACAACAACAAATAATGGAAGTGAAGGTGGATTTTCAGTATCATTGTAGACTATTGCTTTGACTTCACCAAGTGCACCATTAACAAGGCTTGTTTCCACCCATAAATTTGAACATAACATTACTTTTTGTTGAACACATAATAGAAGCTTATATTGCAGTTGTTCTTCGTCTGGATTTGAACTTGGTGGCCCCTTAAGTTGCTCTGTAATTGATAATGCAACAGGTTTTGCCAAAGACAATAACATTTGTTGGTTATGTAGCGAGACCATTTCATTTGTTGCAAAGAGATGTATTGAGGATAAGAAACCAGTTTTCTCTGTAGAGGTCAATGCTGAGCTAGAGCGTGACATTAGAACTTTCCAATCTTCAATTGTAGGTTCTGCATTTCTTAAATTGGAGAGGAGAGTACGAAATGAAATTTGTGTCAGAGTCTCACCTATTTGACGAAAGATTTTGGTAAGAGTGATAACTTTTGTAAAACTGCACCATAGAGTGCCTCCATATGATGTTGAGGCATACATAGGGATGTCCTTGACTAGTGGAAGTTGTCCTAGATCACCAAAGAGCATGATTGAGCATCCTCCAAATGGTATTTGGTTATTGCTGGGGAATGCTTCACGTAGCCTCATGTCAATGCATTGTAGCAACTTGGGTCCAATGAAGCTCATTTCATCTATCAGTATGTACCGAATATAGTACATTTTTTCTTGGAAGCTTGCTAGTGTTTGTCCTTGCAAGGGTTCTATATCTTTGATAGGTATTCATAGAGCAGAGTGGATTGTTGACGCTTCTATGTTGAATGCCGATACGCCTGTTGGTGCAAGAAGTAGTAATGGGGATTGGCCATTTTGGACTAAGCTCATGAGTGCAGTTTTGATGGCTTTTATGAGGTGTGATTTACCCGTTCCAGCAGTTCCTTGAACAATTAATTTTAGAGGAGGTTGGCAAGTATCAACATGTAAGTGTGACAAAATAATATCAAGTGCTTTTTTTTGTTGTTTAGACAGCTCATGTTGGATAGGGTGATTTGTAAGATGTCGTACTTGAAATGTTGGACAGTTGGATTCTATGAATGTAGTTGTAGATACTTTATCTTCTTCATTGATTTGGGAAGATCCCCAATCATGGTGTAAGTCAATGTCATGGTGACCAAGTATGTCTAGTTCACCAAAGTGGGGGGGAAGGCTTGGGTATAGGCGAGACAATAGTTGCCATTCAGATGGGTTGTTATTTTGTATTATTTCTTCTTCTTCAGAAGAGCTGTCGGAATTTGTATTTTCAGGAGCTTTTGTTTGTGTGCGTAGCACATGCCATGGGTGATAATTACATGCAAAATTCTCCCATTGTTGTATTATTTCAACGGATGATGAACCAATATCATTATGAATGTTGCGAAATGGCTTGTACAGTAGTAGTTCACTCCAACAAAATGCTTCATAGTTTTTGTCATCTTTTGCGGGAATGGTTATGAAGCGCGGGGATACACGTACAATGGCTTCTATGGAGCGCTTTTTCCATTGGCTATTCTTTCGAGATGGATTGAAAGTCCATTTTCTAGTTACTTCAATAAGTGACATGGACTGCAGATTTGTTGGCCGATCCATGTATGTATCAATGTAGTTTGGGGATGCAATATTTGTTTCAAAGGACATTGAGACACGTTGGAATTTTTTTTGGCTAACATTTAAAGAAACAAATATCCTGCTTGATAAGTAGAGGGGCAGTTTTAGCAATAGGTGGTAACTTTCTTGGGCTCCAATATCACGATCCACTAGTGTTTCTGCAAGCATTTTTCGGAAAGCTGTGGGTGCTGGGTTGTCTGACTCAATAGCAGTTGAAATTCGAGACAACATTTCATGGTATGTTTCTGATTTGCTTTCAGCTTTTGCTGCATACTTTGCAATGTATTTGAGGACAGCATGGATAGAAAGAACTGGCTGACAGTCTACATTGGCCCTCCAGATAGAGAGTATATAAGGGTTGTGTAGGTTTAAGCGATCGTCATTGCGAGAAGGGGTGAATGTTGGTTGGCCATGGTCATCTATTGCAAGACTTGATTGATCTTGCATGGTCCAAGGGGCTTTATAGCGACATTGAATGGTTTGGCCTTTTCTCCTTAGGCATGTTTGTAAGGTACACTTTGTATGGCGCTGTATACAATTTACTAATTCTGTGTAGTCGATTAGAGGGTCTAAAGGTAAAATGAATCTTGTGTCTAGTAGACATGGATCATCGAGAAGAGTTCGGTGGATTATTTGGTTTCTTAAAGGAAGGGGTCTGGGATTCCATGCAGAAACATATTTATTTATGTATTCAACTGCATTTTTTATTGATTGGAGATTACTCCATTGTATTCTCTCAATATCTGGTGCATCTTTTAGCCATAGAAAACCATGGATATGTGCTGAGCCCCTGTGTTTCCATTCATACCTGGTGAAAAATTATTATCAGTAATTGTTTAGAAGGTATTCAATGTAAATTGATTAATTTATGAAAATTTTACCTGTACCAGTAGTCTGTTGCACCAAGTAGCTTTTTCAATACCTCTTCACGAAATGCAGTAAATCTATGGTGCATGTACTGTGCTGTAAGGTGTGGATTTTGAACTATATTTTGTATCCTCCATTTGTAAGCAGCTTGTGGATTTGTAGGTGAATTAGATGGCATTATACTATGCAAGTTTGGCCACTTTGTATCCGTTGCACTGAGTGTGAAGAATAGTGTTGGACAACCAGTTTGTATGACCATATTGGAAAGCTCTGCTCTAGAGCGGTTCCAAAATTGGCGTGTTCCACGAATTGACGCTCCAAAGTGTATGAGTTGTTCTACAAGCTTCTCATCAGGCAAGTCCTTCAATCTTTCTCGAAGATCAAGAATAGTTGTTGGTACACTTTGGTTGATATTTTTATGAACAAATACAAATGTTGTTTCTTGGCTCCGATGGCGCATTATGATATTTAGTATGAAGTACCTAAACCTAGGGTGTTGGCCAAACCTATTATCATAATACCTAAGTAAGTGATGAGCATATTCATGTAATTTGACTTCCTTGATGCGTTGTTGTTTGAAGTCGGCTATGCCTGTAGGAAACAAACTGGGGAATGCCATTACAAATAATCCTTTTGTGTTGTATTCATTGATGGGAGATGGAGAAATTGGTGGCCAATCTATAGACAATGGTGGTCGTCCTTTGCCTAGTTGTAATAATGATCGTAATTATTCAACCTCTTTGCATGCCGGTGGAAGGCTAGCAACAAATGAAGTACTGGGTTGCATGTTTTCTTCTTCGTCTCCGTTGTTTGCATCATATGTATGCATCATGGTTGTAGATGTGGGACAAGGAATACTGTTTGTTTCATTTAGCAGTTCTATAATGTTAGTGGAATCACATGGCAGGATGGATAATGCGACCTCATCTAATTGTATAGTTTGGTAGTATGGATCGTTTAAGATTTTATATTGCAAGGCCTCGTATACACATCCTCTACTTACACAAAAGATGTCTTTTTGGCCAATGTTTTTTTTGTTAACCAATAAGATATCTAATTCATTTATATGTCTGGGCAAGTGGGTTGCAATAGTAGAAACATCTTGAGGAAAACAAATAGTGTGGCCACTATATTTTAGTTGGCCCCCCTTTGCATAGGTTACTTGAAGGATCGGGCTAACCCTTGCTATTAGCATCTCTTCAACTTGAGTTAGTTTTTTTAAACATAGGGGTTGCTCACCCGGGTCCATGTTATTCCATTTGGAAAAACAATGCCCATTTTTTTCAGATGCGCATCTGTAACAAGTAGGTAGTTTATTTATTTCCCTTGTTTTAATGCCAGGGTATTTTTCCATGCAGACTAAACAAGTTGGCATATTTGCAAGTTTATCTAATTTAGAGCGGAAGTTATATCTTGCAGTATATAAATCTTGAGTAAAATTAGGTTGTGGATGGATATGAGAAAATGGATTTACTTGAATTGAATTATGTATTTCATTTGCAAGTGGATGGAGCTGGGAGGGATTAGTAGAACATGGTAGTGTAGATTTGGAGATGCCATCTATGTGGTTTTGTTCATTTTCTCATCTTCTCTTATTGATCTTGTCTTTTCTTACATGGTAGCATAATCGTTGGAGCTCATTTCGTCGAGCTCATTTTTCTTGCAACCTTTTGTTTTCTAACTCCATTGAGAAGTTTATGTGAAGTCAAATAGTTCATATAATTTTAATATAATACATAATAAATAAGTATGGGAAGCATGGGTATTGGAAAAATAAAGTTTACATCGTAAAAACTGAAATGATAAAATAGTAAATAACTATGTTCATTGTTTAAAGTAATTGTAACAAAATATACAACTGAGATGACATTTAATGTCAGTAAATGTGTAGCAAAATAATAATAAATATTAATGTGGAGCATTGAATATAATTTGAAAGCAAAGAAGATGATGCATTTGAAATGAAATATTTTGCATAGTTTATATTGAAATTGTTATGAGACATGTCACACATAATTTATGATAAATTGAAAACCAAGTACGTTGACCATAAAAGAGAGCAATCCTTCAAATTCTATGTGTGCAAATTAAACATGAAACATGTGTAAATTGAAATATCTATATATGCTTTCCATATTGAACAATGCAAATATGTATAAAAGTTTTGAGTAATTGTTTGTTGTGCTTACAAAAAGTGGTAAATTCCACTTGACATAACAAGAATACTTAAAAAAGAGTGAAATAGATAAGCTAAGCTTGCTTAATAGCTTTGATAACAATGCTTTGTGATTCATGGCTAACGAAAGCATTTGTTTCAATGGACAATGCTAGTAGGAATTCCTTGTTCAAAATTGTGTCTAAAATTTGGCTAGCACCATTAGATTCCACTAATAGGAGCTGGAAATCTTCTGCGAAAACTCCAAACAATGTGGTCGTTGGTTCTTCAAAAGCGGTGACACTAAGAAGATGACCTGTAGCATCTTGCAAGTCCATCTTGAGCATGTAGGTAAAATCACATGTAGTAAACTTTGCAGAACACTTGAGGCACTTAAAAGCGCTTGGGTTAATCTAGATAACCTTTTTTTTTACACTTTTTGTTTTCCACCATCCGAGGGCAAGATAGGTAGTAGAAGTTGTCTAAGTGGATCTTTGTGATAGTGACCTTTACACAAACATTTTGCTTGTCAAGAGAGCCTGGATTCTCAATACTTGAAAGAGGAATCAAATTTTCAAAATTTTGGGGAGATATATGGCTTTTTGAGAGTGTAAGACAAGGAAGGGTAATCCCTGTAGTGGCATACCATTTTTGCAATTTTGAGGCTTCGAGCAAGTTGGGATTGATTATGATGGTTGTAGGAAAGATCGTATCAATAGATTTTACAGACCATGAGGTTATCCGACCACTTTTGATCAAAATAATTGGTGGGTTGGGTTGTAGAGGAATGTCAGCTAGTTGCTTCTAAATGATTTGGCATTGGTTACCCCAAATTGTGATATCAATGTGGCCAGACATGTCCATTATTGTAGCTGTACACTTTATTGTTTCAGTGCCATCCCTTTTGCAAATGGTTGATGGAGGAGAGATAGATAGAAAAATACCAATGACATCTACAAGGGAATTAATAGGTAATGACATTAATGATTCAATGCTTTTGATATGGTAGATGTGTGTGGGTATTGTGGAGTCTACACAGGTGGATGGACTAATGGTTGAGGAGTTGTGGAGGAATATTTCATATGGGTTAGTGCTACTACTATATTTTGTGTTCCTTACTTTGATGTGACCATTTGATATGACATAAGTTTTTTTGGACTCGATCACATGGTAGAACCTATCTACAAGTTCATTAAAACATGTTACATGTATCTCTGATCTAGCTCTATCTATGAAATCAAACCCAAAGACTTTCCCATCATTACTTGCATTTTTGTACGAATGAATTGGGGATTTTACTCAACGCATGACCCTCTCTGGACCATATTTTATGGTTTGGTGTTAAAGTTGCAATTGGATTTGGTTCTACTAGAGAGAGAATGTGCTTTTCCCTTGTTGATGTGGTCAATGGCTCTTGAGAGCTGTTAGAGAGCATATAGCTTGTAGCTTGATTAATAGCTATTGGAGTTCCAATCATTAAGGAATTGTTTGTAATTTCTTCCAAGCTATGAATTATGATGGCCCTACAACGAAAAGGAGAATTTGAAAGTGAATGCAATGTACATACATAAACAAGAGGAACTGAAATAAATAAGGTAATTATGGACGTACGCGAATTTTTGAAAGTTTCTACAAATGTATTCTTTGAGGTAGATAATAGATCATTTGACTAAAGCCTCATCAAAGACAAGCACGTTGAATTGTGTGGGTAGCAATGTAGGATGTGTGTGTGTCCCATCTGACAGTTGAATACGATACTTGGTAAGTGTAGTTTGTGGTTGTTGAATGGGATCGATAGATGCAACTTGTAGAAAGGGGTCAACATCAGGCATGCCTGAAAGGATGTTTGCAATGGCATTTGCAGTTAATGTAGGCATGTGAACGTTTGAAGACATTGGAAGTGGTTGGCCTGCAAGCAAAGTGATAGTATGGAATTTAGGAATTAAAGAAACATAAAAGTAATAATTAAGAAATGCAAATTGGGTAGTACAACGTTTCGTATGAGTGAAATTGAAATATTGTATACATTGCATGCCATGAGTTTAGTTTTGAAGTGTTTGTGGTAGTCTTTTGTTTGGTATTATGGTAGCATAAATATCAAGCAAACAAAGATGTAATTTACAATCATATGGTTGAGTTGAAAGTTACTTCAAATGCACTACATTAAACTGCTCACATTTTTAACTTAAGAATTTCAAAAAAAAACTTTGTAGATGCCCAAATTATAGGTTTATGGGAGTCACCATATAAGGATCTCATGAACAGTTCCAATTGATGTGGCTTTGCAAGTAGTTTGTACATGATCTGGGAATTTGTTAGCCTCTCTAGTGTTGGCTCAAGGAACTCAACTATCTTCCTTTTAGGATATCAATCTTCAAGTAGTCCATCATTTCTCTTCCCCCTTTTAGGAAAGCTTCCCTTTGGCTCTCCAAATTTCATTGTCAACTACTTTTTAATTATTAATATGCATAACAGTGCTCGCTTGTTTCTTTCCACATTAAAATATAATTATTTTTTTACCTCAAGACATGCCATCATGCAAGGGTCCATCATGGCAGTCAATTGGAAAGGCATAATGCGATAATGACATCTACTTGTCCTATTTATTTCTCTCAACATAGTTACAATTTTGGAGGGGCCACTAGGTAGTTTGTTGGCATTGTAATTTCTTTTTCTTGGCATATTAACAATTCAATATTACATTTGACAGATCAACAATCAGGATTATTTCCATGGTCTTCCAACATCTATTACTGCTTCTTATCAGTTAATCAAATAATTTCACCTGCCCTTTCTTATAGAGGAAACAACTTTAGCATAAAAATAAAACACAAATAATATTTTTACAAACCTAAGTTTGAAGTAAAGTTACTCCCACTAAAAAAAAATTATACAACTAAACTCCCAAATAGAAAACATATAATAGTCCAGTTATAGCATGCATTCTCCTACAACACCTGAAAGGAAAATATAGAATTACCTTCTTTCTCTTCAGAGGAAATTAGAGTTGTCTTGTTCCTCATATGAAGGACCTGCAGGCCATAAAAAACTCAAAGATTAATACAAGAATCCCATGATCGGTCTAACACTGCTAAACATGATATCATAGGGCTTATCCATTGTAGACTTATCATAGTGATTCTGTGACATAGCCTTGAGTATCAAAATCATTATAAATTCAGCTTAAATTACTTTTCCTAAATTTGCGATGGTTTTCCTGTTAATGTCAAAGATTTTGACTTCATCAAAAAAGAAAACTTGGTTAAGAGTGTTAGTACTTGGAGAAAATATTTAAACCAAGAGTGTGAGCTACAAACAACATGCTTCGAAGAGGGGCATGGGAGAGCCATGAGCCAGTGCTTGACTATCACTCTGCTTAGAATTTTGGATACATGAAGTTTACACAAAATCATTTATAAAATAGAAGACCGATCTCAACATTTTATATGTAGGACAGATCTATTGAACTGTCTAACATCCTCATTTTCTCATTTGAAGTTGTAGTATAAAGTACATAAGAAGCTCGAAGATGGCTGCTTCAATCAAACTTTCCACTGTTTCCTTTTGTTCCTTGCAGCCTTGTTCTAGTATCAGAGTTTCCTTCAAAGGCATTTGAAAGTTTTAGCTTTTGATGGTGCCCATCCATTTGATGAACATAGACTCCATTCAGATAAGCATAACAATCAAGTTTCTAATTCTGAATTGATTTGACACCAATCTGAATAGAATTTTCTCCATTTGTTCTTTTTTTTTTGGGTACTTGTGTTTTACATGTCATCAACTCTTTAATTTTAATCTAGATGAGAAATTCAGATTAGGGAGCAATTTTTATCACTCCCAAACATCAAACCCAAGTGATTTCTTTTAATAAGAACTTACAATGTTTTCTACCATTAAATTTTTTGTTTTTTTTTTTTAAAGGAAAAAAATAATTATTGTAAATTAATATATTTTGTAAATCCCTAGTGGGAAAGCATAATGCTTTCATACAATTTTAAACTTTTTATCTGTTGCACATATTTAGCTCTTTTAATCAGCCTTTCCAAGAAGGTATAGTATGTTATCTTAAAAATTGGATGTGGTTACTAAGATACAACTATGTGGAACTTATATATATATATATAGAGAGAGAGAGAGATATAAATTTTCACATTGAAGTTTCGAAAAACTTTATTAAACTATTGCTATTTTATGATTATTTGCATGCACCAATTGGGGTCATGCTATGTCTATGATTACACTCTCTATTCCTATCACCTGTAGCCTAATTTGACATACAATCTTCCCCTTTGGCAACCACTTTGATGATTGTGTCCTTGTTGCTGCTGTTAATATAACGTGACTTAAGATAAATCTTGTTTAAGAAACTGTCTAGGAAATGTGTAGTATCTTTGGAGTGCTAGGTATAAAGCCTGTGAACATTAAAGATTAAACCTTTGCAAATTTCAGCATCCATTATGCCCTTGGAAGTTTTTTAGGCCTGAGTTGGCATCCATACCTTGTCAGGAAAGTATTGCTTTTCCTGTTTACGGCTTGTAAAATTATTTCAAAGTCCTTGAAGCTTTGCTCTCTATAGAAATTTGTATAGTATGCACAAGTATATAAAGATATTACCATTTTATTTCAAGTGATTGTTCACAGTGTGTAGCAATGAGTGAGTCTCCCGGAACCAAGTGTAGTATTTAAATTATCCTACATTTCAAGTCTCTCTGCAGGATCCATCATCAGGACAAGAAAGTAGCCAATATTGCAAATATATATGTTTCATTTGCATATGTTTCCTTAATTTTTTCATTTGCTCTTCAGTCTAACTCAGTTTATTTTAAAATAAATACATTTTTAAAATTGAAGTATATGTATCAATTGTTAATAGATAACAGTGAGAAGTATATCTGATTTCAATTTTCCATAAGTTGTATGTTGAATGTATACTCACAATACATATTACAAATACCAAAATATGATTGAATCAAGAAACAAAATGTCAAGTATACTCAAAAATCCCAGCCATTAGACATCAATTCAAAAAAAAAAAATCTCTGGAAAAACTACAAACTGTGCTATGAAGTCCTTGGTGCATAATTGAACTGTCAATATTAGATAATGCTGCAGCCTAAATAAGCTATTATTTCCAACCTATCAGTAGGTTAACAACAGCAAATCGAACTCACCCTCTCACTGGTTGGGACAATAATAAACGAACTTTGAAATTGTTTATATTTGTGTGAAGAAAATTCAAACAAGGATAACAACTAAGTAGTGCATCCTGTTAAACCTAAACTTAAGGTTTTGTCATCTGTTTGCTTCAAATTTTGTTTTCCCTCAGTTATGATGAAATCACCAGTTGTCATCAGGAGGTATTGTGGAATCCATGCTGCAGTTTTAAGATTTCTTTGGTAGTTTCACTTATGTTATTGCTGTTTCATAACCACCTACTGTCATAAAGCGGTTGTTTCATCTTGTAGACAAAACCACGAGTATTGTGTTGCTGAAGTGATTATATTTTGAATTCTTCATACTGATCATTCTTAGTCTTCTTTAGATCCTTATGGATCACACTTTACTTCTTTGAGAGGGTTTTGGTCCTACAAAAGCTTAATGAGACAATAAGTGGGGAAACCTAGCACATTTTTGAGGTATTTGAGGTAGGAAAATTTTAGAACTTCAAAATATTTCAATGCACGCGCTCTCCAGGTTTGTTAGGTTTCTATATTTAAATTGCTTGTAGCATTCTTGTGTATGCTTTCATATTGGGATATGTTTTATTTCTTAATCAGTCTCTTTCATAAGAAGTGGTTGTGATTATTGAACTTATGTGCAAATAGTTGGGTATTGATCAATGTAGCAATGTTCATATACTTTTGTTTCAGCTGTCCTTCATTTTATTGTTTTGAAGCAGTATGCCATATTGTTACTTATTCATAATTTTTTTAACTCAATATGTTTAAATAGTTAGTTCTGAAAAAAGAATAACTGATCTCAATGAATGGTCAAGAGAGGTCTTGAAAAGTATAGCTAGTCAACGTAGCAATATGAGGAGAAGTAAAGCAATCCTTGTCTAGTAATGTAAATGTTGTTTTCCCAAGAGGGAATAAGATACCGATGTAAAAATATATGAAAATCTGGAAATATGACATGGATTTTGAGATTGTGTTGGTGAGGCTAGTAATCAATAGTAATACTAATTAGGATACACAAGTTCAAAGCTCCACTGTGGTAGGAATTTTAAGTTGTAACTCTTGATCTTCCACTGTTTGGCTTCAAGTAATAATTTGTAAGTTGTTGCTTGCAAGGAGGTAATTTTTGAATAGCTCATAATGAGCTAAGTATTTGTGTCAGTTGACTCAAATGGTCATTACACCTAATTGCAGATTTGGTGATAACATATAATTGAAGAAATAACCACTTTAGCTTTGCAAATGATGAAATCTCAACAATCTCATCTCTTCACACCCAAAAAGAGGCTATAGACTACCTAGTTGGATGTTAGCTCAAATTGGGGAGAAATCCCTATCCTCTATTTTCCTTGCAATTATTTAATTATTTTGTGTGTTTTTGTATATGGTATAATTACGTGGAATCCTAAACTATTTATTTAGAGGTAGTTTATTTTTTTCAAATGTTGACTTGTGGTCTTGCACACTTGCTGAGTCCAAGCTTGGGATTTGCGAGGTCTAAAATTCTAATACACAAACTTCCTGAGGGTGCCTTAGTCTAAGATTTGTTTTCTGGACAAGTCCTTGGTAAGTCCCAACACTATAGTTCTTTCCTTAGATTGATTTCAAAATATGAAGAAATGTTTGGATTCTTTATTACCATAGGGTTCCAGTTTTCCTGCCTCAAAAACTCCAGTCTTCAATACTGTAAAGTTTTTTTCTTTTTATGATAGCCTTTAATAATTTGAAAACTTTGGATAAAGTTTAAACTAAAGTCAAACATTGAAAATGTGTTTTCAAACTTTAGTTTTATTCTACTTGAGAAAGAGCACTTTATTCTTTCTTTCCTTTTTCTTTATTCTTATCTTGTTTCAAACTCTTCAAAAACTGCAAACAACAATTTAGCTTTTGAAAATACTACACTTCCTTCACAACAGTTTTTACTCTCATTCTAGGAAATGTTAAGAAGTCACCAAAACAGGAAATTATGGAACTGTATCCATTGGGAGTTCCACAAGCACCTCAAATCTCGATAGGGAGCAACCTAAATTCTTGTTTCATGTGATATTTCTAGTATGTTGGTTTCTAATTTTTTTTTTCTAGTTTGTTTATGATCAAAAAAATAATTGAAACTAACTGAAATAATATATATTTGTTGTTATGAAGTCTACTGATAAGGGAAATGAGTTGAGTGAAACAATATATAACTACTAGTAAAGAAGAATGGAAAATAAAGGTGTTGCAATGTATCCAATATAAACTCAGACCTGACAAGTTTAGTATACTGTGCAATACAATTTGACACCTCTTCCAGATAATATTAGTTATAGCCTAATGTGCCAAGAGCACCATCTTCTAATAGAAAAAATTGATTGGCTGATATGTCTTTTGCTGGTGATAAAAATGAAAAATTGGAAACTACATTGTCTTGTACATATTAAGAGGGAATGTGTTTGTCTCTCCACTACCGTTTGGCAGTTGGCATAAGGGAATTGAGCTAAATTTGAACTAGTAGAATTCCAAATTGATTTCTTTTTCTTGTTTTTCCGAAAGGCATATTGAATAGATGGTTGCTAATATACCTGTTTAAGTGTATAAGTGAGGCAAACCTATAATGTACCTAGGTTAAACATAGAAGATGATAAACTGATCAAAATAAGCACATCATTTAGGTTCTAAAGCATAGAAATTGGTAATATATGTGTTATGGATGCTCTAACCAAATATCAAATCTAGGTTAAGATAGATCTCTCCTAGTGTAAGAAATATTGAGCAAATTATATATTTGCTTTTGATTGTTGTTTTACATTTTGTTATATGGTATTTGGTATGTTGTTTCCTAAAACATTTGAAATTTTTTATTTAATAGTTGCTTTGTTATTTTCATATTGAAATAATCTTGGTAGTATGGTGAGAGGAGAATAGGAAAGGAGGAATTTCACAATGCAAAGTTAGAGAAGTATTCAGAATTGGAAGGAATAGAGCTCCCATTAAGGTTAGTGTGCTTTGATTAAGATCTCAAATATGTCTAGAGTTATACTTTTATTATTTTACCTTCCTCATAAAGAGATTTGAGATTAGATAACAAGATATTTAACTAATTATGTATCTTATGTTAGGAACATCTTTTTTCTCCTCAGAAAAAGGCAGGGGAGTCAGAGCACTTGATCCTTTTGGAAACTTCATTATTGGTCCAAAAAATGCCAAGGAGGGCATAAAATCACTCAACATCTAACGTAATATATATCAGTGTTTCCTATATAACTAAATGGATGCTTACAAAAGTATGTACATGTAATATATATGAGAGTCAATTTACAAAGAAGATATCTTTACAGATAACTGATGAAGAATATACATTGTTATTTTACAATGTATGTACATATGAGTTATTAACATAGATGAAAATGCTATACATGAGTGTACTTAAAATTCATTGGATATCATTTAGAAAAACTAAAAATTTCTCAATGATTACGTGGGATGAGCCATGGTTGTAGTGTTCGTCATAGTACATTTCTTTTAAAAATGAACAAAACCCAGCTACTTTTGAACATGCTTTATGAAAATCTCTTGCAACAATTTCCATTTGTTGGACTTCTTCTTCTTCAACAACAACAGTATGGTAGGTTGCTTCTTCAATCTCTTCAATAATCTTTTGTGAATGCTCAGAGATTGATTTAATTAATTTGTCAATTTGTGTTTCAATGTAGACATTTGAACTCATAGAATCATCTGATATTATGATTGGGCTTGTTATGCAATTTCCCATTTCATTTTGTTGAGCATCAATATTTTGCATTATCTAAAAAAAGAGGACACAAAATTAATATTCAAAGATTTGAAACAAAACATTTTCATATTATTAGCTACAAAATAAGGTGTACATTTAAAAAAAAATAAGATTATGAGGTTTCTATGATTCAAATTAAATATGAAAATTGACATTCAATTAAATTTAATTGCAAACTGGAGAATTCAATTTAGAAAAGGCAAAAGCTTTCAAGTTTTCCAGTTTGACATTTGAAGAAGACAAGAATCTTTCAATTTTTCCAGTTTAACATTTGAAAAAGGGGAAAATTTACTTCGTGAAAAGACTCAAACGGAATAAGACAGTCAACACAATTATCTACAAAGATAGAATTTACCTCCTTGCAATAGATTTTAGACAGTAACAAAAGCTTCGACGGTCTTGTGAATTCCCTTGGTAATTTGAATGGGTTTGCTCCATCTCCAACTTGCAAGTAAACATGGTAGTATAAAAAATAAGCTTAAGAGGTTTGTATGAGTGAAAAAAAATCTAATAGTAAACACCAAAATGAACTTAAAGTGGACTAAACAAAACCAACTTAAAGTGGACTAAATAGTTACCTCCTTCAAATAACTTTTTTAGAGTAACTAAAGCTTTGACGATCTTCTTAGTACCATTGGTAATTTGAATGGGTTTGCTCCACCTCCAATCTACAACTAAACACAATAGTATTAAAAATAATAGAACTACCACTTGGGAATGATTGAGGAGAATTTGGTAAGCCTATTGGACACAAATTGGCTGTCCCAAGATTATAGCAATGCTTAGTAAAATTATACCTCCAATCTATTATTTACCTAGCTACTTTAAGGCTGATTGGAAAAGTTGGGTGTGTAAGAAGTTAACAACCATTTGTAAGAGGAGATCTTTAGCTCTTTGTTTTTAGCTCTAAAATCACATTTTGAGATTATAGAACTATTACTATAAAATCTATTGACATGAAGACTTAATATGTAATGCAAAAAATGTGTTGCCTTGATATGATACCACAATTTGCACAAAATAGATTTTTTTAAAGTTTTGCAAACTTTAAGTTAATGCAATGAACAACTATCATGCAATGAGGCTTTCAATAATTTTAATATTCTGGTGGAGTTCA